>JAYRBW010112102.1:0-18008 GCA_036023295.1 Invenusta paracnida
ACACGTCCCAGAGGGGGATAGTCCGTTCCTGACGGTTCGGGGTTCTTTTAGAATTGTGCGAATAAGACAGACAGACACATGATCAACTTGACAACAAGCGACTCACAATCAGCGGTTCTATACAAAAGTCTGGTCTTCTCAAGCATCAAAGGCGTCTTCAAGGATGGAAAAATGATTGGCTTTCCCTTTGTCAATTACAGTCGGAGCTGAGTCAACCACGAAGCCACTTACGTGCAAATATTGTATGGATCGTATACCAAGCGAATATACAACTTTGCACCCGATCAAGTACACGATGATGACTGTTATTATAGGAAGTCAATAGTTTAGGAAGCAGTTCCAGCCATTTGTATGCACCCTGTTTATTAAAAGCACGCCACATTTTTGACCTCAGGGTACGATTAAATCTTTCGACCATGGCCGCCTTGTATGCAGACTTGACACTAAATAACTCCACTCAATGAGTTTCACTAAGATAATTATGCACTAGTCAGTTTTCAAACTCGAGACCCTGATCAGTCTGTAACAAATGGGGTACCCGTCCACCGCTTGAGGCGAATAACTTAAAGGCAAACACAAGTGTCGATGCTCTCTTATATTTAAGTGGTTCATTTAAAGTACCTCCTATATGTTGATACACACCTCTGGCTCCAATTAGAACAAACTCCGAACGCTATTGTTACTATCCGATCGAAAATTGTCTTGAATCAATATTTCAATGGATGACTTCAAACAAACTTAGATAAAACCTTCTAAAACGAATCTACTGTGTCACTCTGCATCTCCACTGACTGATAGTCCCATCTCATTAACCTTCAACGGTATCACTATTGTTTCGTGTAACTCCGCTAAAAATTTCAGAAGTTCTTTTCGACTCAAAGCTATCGTTCGACGCTCATATTTCTGAAATTTGTATGACCTGCTTCTGGCTTCGGCAAATCAGGAGTATCGCACGGTTCACCTCTCACGATTGTGTTAAGCAACTGATTGTATCGCTCGTGCTATCTCAACTAGATTTCTGCAATTCACTTCTCGCTGGTTTATATAGAAAAGCTATGAATAAACTAAAACGCGTACAAAACTCAGTTGCTAGACTCGCTACTCGATCTAAATGGAATACATCATCTATCCTTCTCTTAATTAACCTACACTTTGCTACTCGTTGAGAAACGAATTATTTTCAAAATTATGCTGTGCACATTTCACACGAAACTTGTTTGATTTATCTTCGAAATCTGATAAAAACTAAACAATCTAGTCACAACACCAGTACAGGCATTCTTCTGCACCCAACCTGATTTATAAAATTGATAATTTGAAGCGTTTTGGTGGTAGATCTTTTTCTGTCAATGTCCCACGACTTTGGAATTCACTTCCACTTTCACTTAAAAACATTGACCATTTTCATCTATTTAAGAAAAATTTAAAAACCCACTTCTTCGTAAATTAATCTTTCCTACTTTTTTTTGTATTATATATACACATATATGTGTATTTATATTTGTATTTGTATTTGCTCTTGTTAAAACCAAAAGTCTGAAAAACCTTGTCAGAAGTTAAAAAGCGCTATTTATGTTTGCATAATTATATTACAATAAAACTACACACAATTCTATAAACTACATTTTTTAATTTTGGGAACCATGAGATACTGACTTGATATTATTAACTGATACTAAAGCAGGCCACACCTTCTTTTTGTAATCTTGTATTTGTTATGTTAACATTGTGTAACGGTGGTTTTAAATCTAGCGTTTTGATAGTATGTCCGATAAATTTGTATTTTCTTTTCATTGTAGTAATCTGTACTTGAAACACGTTACCTTCTTATGTAAAACATAATTTTTTATATTTGTATATATTATAATTTAAGTTATACACTTCGCTCAATTAAGCCGTGTTCCTCCCACAAAATATAGGTGAACGCATCCGTGCCCAGCAATTCCTTTCGCCAATGGGGGACGGCCTGGAGATCAACGGCGACTGGTTGGGGGGAGGTCCGCCTCCCTTCAAACGACTTCGAGTCACCGAGGGGGATCTCACCATAGAAGAGGTGGATCAGGTGCTGCGCGAGATTCAATTAGAAAAGGAGCAGCTGGATAGTCTGCCTTCGCCGACTGTGAGTCTGGGTATCTTGTTCATGATCTTTGTTTTCGGATTGGTTGAGTGTAACTATACCTACTAACTGAGAGCTAAACGAATTCATGCTATTTACTCGTATCAGCAACATCAAAGATTTAAATTCATTATCAAAATAAGTCTATAACACAATGAAACCTTCTTTATACGGAAAATATTATTTATTACTGTGCTATTAATATATTATTATGTATTTGGTTTTTTTCTTCAGAATTACAAGGAGTAATAAATCTTCAGCTAATTTTCAAAACAATCTCGCAATGTACAACACCTTTCATTATATCACTGACTAACATGCCATTTTCCCACCGACAGCTCCGATCGCTCCATGCAGCTCGTGACGCTGCAGCACGACGAGAAGAGTCTGCCGGTGGAATTGAGTTCCATGTTCTTAACAACAGCCTCAGTCATAAGACCTCACATCAGACCTACCTGTGGCTCTTTGAGTTGCAGAATGTCTTCGCTCTTCAACTGCCCCGTATGCCGAAAGAGTATATTACTCGACTGGTTTTTGATCCGTAAGAAATGTTTTCCTAATATATTTTGCTATAGGTGTGAGTAGATTTTACTTTAAATTATTTTGATACCATTTTTTATGCTTTGGATGTCAGAAAACACAAGAATCTCGTTCTTGTAAAGTCCACCGTGGATGGAGAGAAACATGTGATTGGGGGCATCTGTTTTCGCATGTTTCCTACTCAAGGGTTCACTGAAATTGTCTTCTGTGCCGTCATATTCAATGAACAAGTTAAGGTAGGTTGACAGATCTTGGTTATAGCCATAATTACAGGTTATAATCACTACTACAGGTCACTTATATTAAATCACTACTATTAATGTTTTAAAAATAGCATCTGTAAATGTATTAATGTTTTCCCCATTCATATTACTTGTATTATTATAATATTAATATACTAAATGTTTTATTAGTTTTTTTTGTGATATTGTTAATATTATGTATATAAATAGAATCAGTTTAAATGTTTTGCTTTTTAAATTTAATTTAATTTTATGATTGACTAAGGAAATCAGATCTGTACTTAAGAAATTATAATTTTGCATTTAATACACTTTTATATATCAAGTTGCAATTATTTGGGTTTATCTTAATTTCTTAAACTTTACCGGCATCTGGATCAGTTTTTTTTGGGTTTTATTAATTTAAGGATAAGTAGGAAATATAAGCTGACTTTTTAGTATTTGAATTCCATTAGAAAAGGAATGAAATTATTTCTTCATTTTCAAATTTGTCTTGTGTTGATAATGAATTAAATTTAGTTAAATATTTTTATGTTTTCAATTTAGTTTATTACAAATTTATTGTTTATTTTAATAGTTTATTATAAATTGAAATGTTATATTATAATGAGATAGTCGATTATAATTAGGTGAACATTTCCTGTTATAATTGAAAAGTGAACAATAATTTAATTTGAACAGTTCACTTCACATTATTCATTGTTTTATTTAATAATTTTCTTCTGCAGACGTTTTTGTCCATATATACATAGTTTAATGACCAAACGTAATAAAAACTTTCTAGATGTCTTACCTGACTCATTTTACGTTACCCAATTACAATATTTGTGAAATGTTTCTTGTTACTGTAATTCACTCCTCCAGGGGTACGGGACTCAGATGATGAACCACCTCAAGGACTACCATATCCAGCATGGGGTTCTTCACTTCCTCACCTATGCGGACTCTTATGCCACCGGATATTTCCGCAAACAAGGCTTCTCCCGGGATATTCGGCTGGCACGGACTGCCTACCATGGTTACATCAAGGAATACGAAGGTGCCACACTCATGGGTTGTGAGCTCCATCCTGTCATTACGTATACTGAATTCTCGGAGATTATCAATAAACAGAAAGAGGTTAATTTCACTGTTGTTTGATATTTTAAAAGTATTCTTAATGCCACTTGTTTTGAGTACTAAATTAACCCTTTTGGTTAGATGATGATATCTTCGTGCATTTCAGTGTTCCTCTCATACGTCTTTTTTAAAATTTAATTTGCGCTCTAATCATATTATTATATTTTTTCGTACGTTCTCTATTCATACTATACAAAAATTGGAGAGGATAAAAAAATTTGCTATATTTTTATATATTGCTTATTTCTCCCATCTAGTTTTTAATATACTCCATTGGAAGCTATAAATAAGTTGTTGACTATGTTTTTATTTCATTTTTATTACACATCTGGATTGTTTTATTGGGTTTGTGTGAAATATAACCAGAATATTTTAGTTATTGAAACTGTCTATATTTAAACAATTTTATTTTACGTAAAATGAAGTGTAAGACATATTACTAGTTACTAGCGGCTCATTGCGGCCTCATATGCATTAAAATTATATTAATTCACAAGCAGTTATTTCTATAATCCTAATGTATTTTATTTATACCAAAAGTATATTATGTACGTTTTTCTATTCTCGACTATTTATAAATTATTGCAATGTGTGAGTTTGCATCTCAATTTACTTTTAACTTACTATATTATGTTTCATATACATCAAGTTTTATGTCATCCGATAGAATGAATAAATGAACCCTACATTTATTCATTTATCGGCGTTATAATACACCTTGGTGTAATCGCATAAGAATAATATCAAATTAAGTCTAATTGAAATTATAGTAAGTGTTTAAAAATCGACATACAAACACTTACGCAAACATGCTTTATATTATTTTATACGGTAAATGTCATTATTTTCATTAAATATTTCGGTTTAATATGATTTTATATTATCTTTTATCTTCAATCACTTGTAAATGTAATGTATGCTCTGGCCCCTTCGTCACCAGATTATCCAACGCATCATCGAGCGACGCCAATTCGCTCTCTCCAAGTCACACACGGGTCTCTCCTGCTTCCGCGACGGTGTCCGGCGTATCTCTCCCGAGAGTATCCCAGGTCTTGTGGAGTCCGGCTGGGACCTCTCGTACTCCGTTGGACCCGGTGGGGACTCCACACCCAGCCATCATCCCGATATTGCACCCCCCTCCACACCCACCTCCACTAGCAGTCAGCAGCACCACTACTCGCGTAGCAATAGTCGTCAAGCAGCACACGCTGCAGCGGCCACACCTGCAGCTGACTCCATGGGTATACCTTTTTGTTTACTTCGTTCTTAATAGTTTTCTTAACCCGTTTTTTTAATTTCCAACTACTAGTAAAGTATTACTTACAAAAGGGCTGAGTAGTGTGTTAATATATTTAAGATTATACTTGAAACTGTGCAACTAGGTAGATGTCTATTCTTATGTAACTAGAGAAACAGGCTATTAGAAACGACGGACCAGCACCCACTCAATGCAATATTAGCTCACCAGCATTGAAATTCACTTATCGGAATATATTTTGTAATAAAAAGTATATTACTTAATTTTTAGTCTAAATCTGTGTTATTCTGAACTTTAATTTGAATTTTTTTCAGAAATTCTGTCGCCATATCTTATTGTGTTGAAATAGTGCGACAGAATTGTTTTAAAGTGAAGTATGTTATACAAAATTTAAAATAGCTCAGATTTAGACTAAAATTACGATACGACGTTATACTTTATTGTGATAGATATAAATTAATAATTATTTCGGTTTTTGTTTGTATATTAGAATCTAATCAAATTAATTACTTATTTTTTTGTATGTGATGGATTTTTTGCGCGCATATACTTTCCTCTTATTGGTCCTATTCCTTTAATTATCATGTGTGTATTTCGAAGGAAAGATTTTATCTTTATATCGTATTTATAGTTTTATCTGTTCAACCCTGAGAATTTCACACAAAGCAGAAATCAAGATAGCCAACGAATAGCTGTTAGAAAAAAGAGATTTATAGTCCACACAAATTAACTGTGACTTGACAAGAACAAATATGATGACAACCTTTGCCTCTTCTGTTGGGTACCTAAGCATTATCGGCTACTCTTAACTTTTTCTTACTTGTCAGACATTCAAATTTAATGACTACCGAAATAGATATAACAAAATTAACTCATACTAGTTAAGACGTGTTTATTGACTTTTCTAAATGCTTTAATTTATTATAGTCAAACTAATTTATTTTTCTTTGAAATATTGGTAAATAATGTATTGTATTATGTAATATGGCATTAGGAATTATAATAATTGAGGTTTTTGTAATATTCTTTTGAGTCCTTGCATTTCCACAATAACCCCAATCATTTAATTTACATCCTAGGTAATTCATGGACGTGTACTACTGGAGATCAGGATCCAGATCTCTTGGTAGACAAATTACGCCTGATTTTAATCTTGCTCAAGGGTCACGTTTTGGCGAGTCCTTTTCAGAAACCGGTGTTGTCTTCGGAAGCTCCTGGCTATTACAAGATCATTGCCATGCCTATAGGTAATGCATTTATAATTTTATTTATTGATAGATTTTGTACTACTGCAGCTGTATATTTCTCCAATTTGCTAGTATTAGTTATTTTGCATAATTGATTTTTATTTTATATTGATTTTTTATTCTTTCTACAGATATCTTTACAGGGTTTACTTAAAAATAATTCATTAGATTAATGCGTTAAGAAATATATCGATAGATAACAATTAAATGATTATATGGTAGATTTCAATCCTACATGTACACAAAATATTTCAGTTTATAAATTAAAAGCCTTAATACAATTAGAATCGTTTATTATTTAGAAACCCAAGCTTTCGCCGTTAAGGCCTAAATATAGAAGAAAATATAGTTTGAAATAATATCTTAAATACATAACACCAAAATTGCTAGCGAGACACTTTTACATTTATTTGCTTTACTCATAATAGTAGTACATAAACAGACAGCTAGGGGAAAATTCAATTCACAAATTTAAATTGAATACGTTATCGAATTGACTATAGAAATTGGGATATATTGTTGCGTCAAAAGCTGCAGCATACTAAAAAAAACTGCCCAATCAAAATGAAACATTGAAAAGCAGAGATTAATTGCGCCCTACGCGATTCTATTTAACAAAATAAATAGTATACCTATTATCTGAAAATCTATACTATTTAGGAATAAATACAGGTTAACTACAGCGTCGAACATTATGAAGAAAAAAGCAGGAATTACATCCTCAGCTGGAAAAATCGACACAGAGTTTACTTAAATTACAATTTAAACATTTTAAAGGATAGAAGCCGCTGTTATTATTTACAAAATTGGGTTTGTTTACTGAAATAAAAGCAGATTTATTTTTTGTCTAGATTTAGTAGAATTACATATGTGAGATTCAAATGAGATTCAAGATAATGTCCAGTTTTGAGAGAATGATTAGAAAGGTCATTATCAGTTTTTACTTATTTTCTTTTATTATCACGGTTGAATATTTGATAGCTTCTATAGCTTCTGTAGAGAATTATAGTTTAAGTAATCAATTTTATAAACGCCACAATTTGGATTTGAAGAACATTTTAATTTAGGATTGTTTGGATAATTAAACACAAGTTTAGAATCAGTAGCCAGATGAAATTGTTTATTAACAAGAGTGTCCAAACATTCGAGAACATTTTTGGCTTCTAATTCTAAAAATTTGTTTAATTATCCTAACACTTAGGAGAGCTTTTTTTTAATTCGAATGGTTGGAGTGTTTATACAAAAGAGATTGTCTCAACTGTAATTTTTTCTATATTAGACAAACTAATAGAAATTTAATTGTGAGAATATTACCAATTTTGCATTTTAAAACTGATAATAACTTTTCTAAACATTTTTTCGATATTGGACATTTCCTTATTTTAAAAACATTTCTCATCTTTATAGTAATTCTACTAAATTTAGAAAAAGTTTCGAACCCACTCTTATTTCAGTAACCACGGCTTCTATCCCTTAAGTGTAATTTAAGTAAACTGCTTTTAACTTTATTATGTAATTCTGTAGATTTTTCTACTTGTGCTTGTAATCCACTTACTTTTTCTCTAATGTTCCATACCAATTAACTTGTATTTATCATCTTAAATTGCATCGGTTTTCAAATAATATATACATATTTGTTTTTATTCCTTTTTAGAATAGTGTAGGACGCAATTAATTTCTGCATTAAAATGTGTTGCATTTTGTTTGATTAGTGTTTTTTATTATGTCACTGCTTTTGATGCAACAATATTTTAATATTTCTATAATTAATTTGATAAAGATTTTAAATTTAAATTTGTTAATTGTTTTTTTTCCATACCTAACTGTTTTTTATGTATTGATGTTATTTATTTAGTAAAGTAAACATTTTGTAAATGAGTCAATATATGTTTGTCTATCGATTTTGATATTTTATAGATATGACTTATGTAACCTTTTAATTTCTGATTATTATACCTTCTTGCTGAAAGTATGTTTCTTTTAAATAATAAACGTTTTAAGCTTTATTATAGATTTTTAATAATCATCTCACCCTTGTTTTTATTCTTATTTTGGTTTTATTTATACTCTTATTTAGAGAAATGATTTCATTGTAATCGATATTTTTATTAGATTGTTTATTCAAGTTTTATATTAGTCATGGTTACGTTTAATTGTATTAATAGTTATATATATACTAACTACTAAATTTATATAATGCCGTAGATATTTAAAAATCTTGTGAATTTTGACATATTCTCGTATTTGGTTAATTGTGTCTTTTGTGCTTTTAATTTATTTTGTGCTGGAATATTTTATCCGTGCTTTTTAGAAAGTTGACATTTTGTCGCTTAATCGTCTTAGAATATAAAATTTCTAAACTAACTAAATTATATATTATTTTTGTGATTAAAAAGTTATACAGCTTTGAAACACGAAACTACTTTTTTTGTTTTTAGGATGCATTTTGATCTTATATAGTTTTCTCAAATAAATCGTCTAGTGACTTCTATATTATTATTAATTATTCATTTGTACTACGTAGCATTGTAATAATACTACTATTGTTTAAGACAAGAAAATAATAATAATGCTATAAATGCTATTTCATTCATTGTAGTAGTTTTATGTTATATTAAAATGGTTAGTAGTAATTAACCGGAACATCTTTTCTTATATGCATAAAGTAGTAATATTATATATTTTTGTTTAATGCTATTTTTTCATCAGATCTCAAGACGATAAACGATCGTATCAAGTCAGGTTACTACTTTAATCTCTCCCTCTTTATTGCGGATGTAATGCGTATGTTTGACAATTGTCGGACTTACAATCAACCTGATTCGGACTTGTACAAGTCAGCTAACACCCTCGAACGCTTCTACATTAGCAAGATGAAGGAGGCAGGGCTCTGGTGAAAACCGGTTAAACGGATTGTGATTGATTTTCATAATCAATTTTTGATCGACTGCGTAAAAAAGAAACTGTGTACACTTTACCCAATAATAATGCGTTTCAGCGCCTTCGAAATTCAGGAGAATTACTTACACATTACATATTTATACATTTACTGTAAAATTTATTATGCGTAGTACCTATTGCGTCTTTTACGATAGTCTAATAAATTATATATAAACCATTTTTCGGATTTTCTTCTAAATATTGTTTTTTATTCGTATTTTGTGATAATATGTTCAATTGTGTATATTAATGTGTAAGTAAAATTGAGCATACTTCATATTACGGAAATTCATGAATTTCATTATTTTCTTCTCCATCATAGTTGTAATCATTGTAACATAAAATACACAATATCTAATTTGAACACAAGGCTAATACATAATGAATATAAAAATTGTATTAATGAATTATTTTTTATTAGATGCAAAAAGTGCATTTTAGTATAATTTTCACTGAGTATCAGTATTTCACTTGTACATATTATATAACTTAACGCCATTCCAATATGTGTTATGTTGATTATTAAAAGTTCTGCATATTTTATTTTACCAATACAACTTAGGATAATACTGTTATTATCTTATCATATACTCCTCTTCTTTCTGTAATTCATAACAAGTCATCCGATTTTGACATACTTTATTTATGACGGATTTGTCTAATTTCATTATAATTGCTTGTACAAGGCCAATATAAATTATGTAAGTATATGTACTTATAATTATTTCATGACGACAATACATATTATATGTTTTGTTGACTTAGTATCTATATTGTTTTTAATTTCTGCATATAGTAAGTCAGTTTTTGTTTAGATTAGTGGATAATGTATCGTATGTAAAAGCTAAAAGTTTGTGAGTTCAGCTACAATTTATATTTATGCTTATTTAGTTCCTTATCCATTCACATCAGAGTAATTATTTACACACTGACTGTTAATTTTTTGTATTTGATTGTGATTGCAAGTTTTATTAATAGAAATTTTCAAATTTAACTATAAGTCACGTGCAGTTTGTAAAGTTTTATAAGGTCCTATTGTACTTAATTATAATATATATGTAGCATCAGCTGTTGTTTATTTCTTATGAACATTTTGTATGGAATTGTGTGATAAGTGATTGTCATTTGTTCATATTAATCATTTGTAACCTATTTAAATTAGTGCTTTCTTCCTATTGTCTGCATTTTGTAAATATATTTGTTCTAAATGTATCTTTATCCTTCTTTATTCTACCCGGTACGAGTATTTTCAATTAGTTAAAATGACACGTAATTTGCCATGTTTGATTTCTAATTTAGAACTATCATAAATTTCCATTACAAAAATATCAACATTTGTCTGAAAGAAATTTAGTAAAATAATAAAGGGTGTGCTTTTATACTATTTGGGTAATATTTTAAAAGTTTTACTAACTTGTATTAGTACAAATTTTTAATCCATATATAATCCCACTAATGGCACCAAGAATATTTTTTGGAGAATGGTGAGATGGTTTAGGTACTTTCAAAATTTTAGATGTAACTTTATTATATACGTTCTATATTTTAAATATTTTAATAATAAATAAATATAAACGCAATTGACAAGAGGTATCTCAGAATTTATTTCGAATATTTAATTCTTCTATGAAAAAAGTTAAAATGAACAATTGTTATATTGATTATTGTTGTGTTTTATTCAATATAATATGTAAATGTTTAAATAAAACAAATCGCTATCAGGTCTTATTAAAATATCAATTAATTACAAAATATTCTATAAAATATGCATATACAGCTTTTTTTAAATAATGAATTTTCCACATAAAATTAAAAATATATACTTATTGTTGGTAATAACCAATGTTTAATTTACTATTTTTGATATTGTTGGTACAAGAACTATTTTTTAACTTAACAAAATTGTTTAAATAGTAGGCGGATAAGATTAATCTAGTATATTTGTTAATTTAGTCAATTTAAAAATATAATACATGATTTTATCTTGTATTTTAACAAAACTATACATGTTCTAAATATGTATATTTATTATAGTTTAGTATATATTTTATTTTTAGATGGAATTTTTTGAAGAAAGGTTGGAAGAGTTTACAAAAAGGCCTGATGATTGTCTGATTATTTCTTCAAAGATGTGTGAATCTTTAAAGAAAACACCTTGTATGCTTGGAATTGATGAAGCTGGAAGAGGACCTGTATTGGGTATGTTAATTATTAATTTTTTATTACAAATTGCTTATGTTATGTTTTAGTTTCTAGGTTACTTTGTATTAGTAATTCATTTTTAACTTTTCTAATCATTTATTCTATTAGGGTGTAAAGGAATTATGAACTAATCCCAATTCGATTCGTTGTCTTATTTCCTTGTAGAATGCTGGTGCATTCTCTATTTTCATTATATTGTGTTAAAATATTCTGTCATCTGGCACTTAATGTGGAATATATTATTTAGATTTATTAATTTCACAAAACGTTAATCGATAAATAAACATATCTTAATTTATGTTATGGCATAATTATATTTAAAAACTTAATATTAACATTATAATTCTGTTTATTTTTTAAAGAATTTAACTAAATTGGTATTCATGTATAACTACATGCATATTGGTTAAGTACTTTTTATTAAAACATAATTGGTACAATTATTCTATTAACATTTCTTTTATTTCGTTCAGGTCCAATGGTTTATGCTTGCAGTTTTACACCAATAGATAATATTAAGGCACTAAAGGAAATAGGACTAGCAGGTTTGTAAAATTATATTATATTATAATGAAGGTTTTAGGTGATTACGTATAGTTTATTGACTATTTAAATAAATTGTATTTATTTACAATTACAAACAAACCATTCTGATTGTATGGTTTTCATATCAATTATATTATGGTTTTAATATAGTTTAGGAGAAATATCTTATGAGGATTACATTGACAACTTAGTAAAAAACAATTTTAAATTAAATACACATTTCTGTTATGCAATTATTGTCTAAATAAAAAAGTTAAAATGATTATTTTACTATTGCGTTAAATATTGAAAAAAATTATAAAGTTTAATAATATAGAATCGTAATTTACTTTCCATCATATAATTATAATTTTAAACCTACGCTATCGATGTTTGTTTTATATGTAAGACAACCTTTTAATTGAACCATTTGAACTCCTTATGAACCAATTCTGGAACATCACGGAAGCATGAATTAGGTACATTACTCATTGGTTTGTTCCATTAAATATACAAAATATTTATATATACATCAATAAACAAATATTGATAACAAGTATACAATCAATATCAAATTTAATGCGGAAAAGAGCAAGAAATATAATATGTGAAATATATGTATATATGTATATAAGTGATATAACACTTAATGATGCATAAGTATATAAACTATAAGCAATATAGTTCAAGAAGTTTTGTTACTTTATTTGTCTTTTAGATTCCAAAGTTCTTACTGATAAGCAAAGGGAAGCCATGTTTCAGAAAATGAATGCTTCACAAGATCAAATTCCTTACATTATTGACATCATTTCACCCAATTACATCTCTAACAAAATGTTGGCTAGGTATGTTAGTATTTTATATATCTTATAATCTAGCTTATTAATTTATATGGACAATCTATATTTTTAAGGTTTAAAACTAATTTGAATGAAATTTCTCATCAATCGGCCAAGAATCTTATCAAAATGGCTTTAGATAAAGGAGCTGATATCCAAGAGGTTTGTAACTCACATCATGTTATATTTTATCTATTTCTAGCTTATATTATATTTTTATATTGTAGTGTTATTCTATATAATGTGAAAATAAGTATAAATATCTTATGAAACAATTTTTGGACAAATTATTGTAGATGTTTTGTCTGTGTATTTGTTTATAATGCTGTGTAGTTAAATATATTTTATAATATAAGCGTAAATCTAACTAGACTGTATAATTTGAATTCTGTTAGTTGCGTATATTACAAGTTGATCTAAAAAAATTATATGATTTATATTGAAATATAATTATGTATATAAAATATTTTGATATATGTTTTCTAACTCAAAACATTTTCTCTTATAAATTCAGCTTTTGATATAATATAAATGCATCACAAGTATAAGTTATATATTATGGAATATTTTCACTAGACACTTATAAAGATAGATAACATATAATATATTATCAAATCGAACATTAAAATCTGAGTATTTCTATTCCTAATCACTTGGATTGCATATTAATTCACTTTGTTATTTGTAAACTAACGTCTCATTTTAGGTGTGCCGGCCTTGCTCGTAAAAGGTAACTAGGTTTAAACAAGCAATCCAGATTATCACAGAAATATGCTAGTTGTTTTTACATAATAATTAGATATGTAGTTTTAATAATACAGTTTTTATCGATAATTATTTTTAGAAATATAGGGAATTAATGAGAAATTATTATTGCGGCAGCAGTCGAATGGTTATTAAGCTTATACGGTAATCACGCGATTGCTGGTTTAAGTCTATTTTTAGGTAATGAGGTTCAATAAAATTTAAATATATAGTTCTATACTGTTTCTGTTTGTGTTGGAAGTGAATGATAATCTTTATTATAATAATTATTGATTACAACGGGTACACAATTCTATCTAATTATACTTATACGTTGTGATTGGAATATAATATATCAGTAGGCTTTCATTTAATCATATTCAGCCCTTGTTGCATTGTAGGTTTTCATTTATAATAAAGACTGTAAAAATACGTATGACTTCTATATTACTTGGTGGTTCAACCTCGAAAATGTGTAGTTAATTACACTTAATATATTGCAGCATGCGCTTCTTTTTTATTTATATCTAATTATGTTACACAGAGCGAACCACCGATTTATGATTTATTGTATTTATATTGCTTATGAGAAATCATGTAACATAAAATTTAAATTATTAAAATCTTTATTAAAAATTGGTGCAAATTTTAAAGTTGCAAAATATTGAAACTATATTTTAAAGTAATATTTTTAGGTATATGTGGATACCGTTGGATCAGCAGACAAGTATCAGGCCTTTCTTCAAGATAGTTTCCCTGGCCTTCAGATAACTGTGGAAAGTAAAGCGGATGCTACATTTCCTATTGTTAGTGGTGCCAGTATATGCGCAAAGGTTAGATTTGATTATATATATTTCTTATATTTAAAATGGAAATTAATATGATTTATAATATATTTAAATTTTTTTTAAAAACCAAAAAGGGCATTTTTAACTTATTTATAAAAGATCTTAAAATGATGTGTTTATGACCATGCGTTTTGAGTTTTCACAAGTTCTCTTTTCAATTCCATTTGTATCGTTCATTGGTATTTTAAGGTTAGATTTTATTTTCCTTTATCAGAAAATCAATAAACATTGGTGTTATATTGTATAATAATTTTGTGCAACAACTTTTTTTAGAATTATTTATTAAACTTATGTAATAATAAGATTATAAAATTTATAATTTTCGTAATTAAGCCTTTTGTCATTTCTTAAAAAATATACATTCATAAATGTGTATATTGTAATCCATAGGTAACCAGAGATCGTGTTGTTGAAAATTGGAAGTTCTTGGAAAATGCCGGTCTGGAAGACCTTACTAGAGGATCTGGTTACCCTGCAGGTAATTATAACTATTTATTTTACTAACTATATGTATATATAAGAATTGGAAGTAGATTTCAGTGAGAAAATATACAATAAGATATTTGTTTTCAAATTAAAATCTTTGTTATGTGATATGATTATATTCTTAATTACACATATATGATTCACAAATGATATATTTAATTTAGCTTTAATTGTTTCGTTTATATTAAAACGGGAATATTTTACACGACAAACTTACCCTCAATCATCTTAAGTAAATATCTATAAGGTAGGCTTGTTAAGATTTTATCGTGTCTAACCACGCTACCGGGAACATTTATAAATTATCTGTGATGGACTGGACAAAAATTACATAACAAGCCCAACGATTTATATAATATGACAGCGCTAACAGTTTACCACAACCAGGAGTTCGTTGCGAGTCTCTAACTACCGACCTACGGGTTTGTAGCCCAACACGGTACCCACTATGCAATGTATTATCATAATGATTCATCATAATATGATACATCTATCATAGATAATTTATATGTGTTCCTGGTAGTTTAAGTTTGTTCTCCTTATGGTTAGACACGATTAAATCTTAACAAGTCTATCTTACAGATATATGTCATAACGGGTGGCTACATTCTCTCTAATATCTTAAATGCCGTTTTTTAATATCTTTAATTTTCCCGAATAATATTTTTTCTTGTTATGTTTAAATGTTTGTTATATTTTAAAATATATTTTTATAATTAGTATTAGAAATATTTTGTTTCCTATTGTTTATTAAAAATCGAAATGGAATCTATTTTGATAAATGAATACGTTAATGTTATCACAGAAAATATGTAGCGTTAATTTTGTGTCGATGTATATGCGATTTTAGTTGTTGTCTAAAAACACGGGGATAAATAACGAATAGCCAATTGTGTTATTGTGTACAATTAAAATGAATAGTTATGGATTTTATTTTGTTTTAGTCTTATAGTTTTTTAAATTATTGTACGAATGTATTTTATTCTATTACCTTTTAGATCCCTCAACCAAGCAGTTTATGGTCAATGCTATGGACAAGATATTTGGTTTTCCACAACTAGTCCGAACTAGCTGGTCTACTGCCTACAAGATTATTGAAAAAGATTGTGTTCCGGTTGTTTGGTAAATTAGTACTATGTCATGTTACATGTCAAACAAGGATCGTGACGCTTAAATTGAATTGAAATGAAATAATTTTAGTTTATTGTGCTTGTAATAATTTTATACATTGCGAAAGAGATACATATTCAAATTTTAATTATTAATAGTCGTTTATATTAATTAAAATATATTTGAAAATATGGCATAGTTAAACTAAATGAAAATGTTGTTTTTGTTTTGCACTTGCGACTTACTGATCTATTTATATTTTTGAATTAAAGACTGTTAAACATTTTTGAATGCTAAACAAATATTACTAAGGATTATTTCAAAATGCTTAACAAAGAAGTAATTATGTGGTATAAAAAAATAGTTATATTACTATATGCATAGTATATAATATGGTAGGTAAATATTATTATGCTTATGCGATACTGTGCATTTTTCATGATTAGTGACTTAAGTTACGCATTACGTTTGAATCATATTTAATTAGTTTCAACTTTGAAATTTACATATACATACATACTTATCATTTATATGAAAAAATACTTCATTAAGAGTTATGCAATAAAATATATAATTGTTTTTTATCACAAAATCTTAAATTATTCATTAACTTATAGGGAAGATGATGAAGACGAAGAACCTTCTAATACAAAGCGCAAACTAAAACAAGAAAAGGGTAACAAGAAGTTGAGCACTTTTTTTGTACAAGCACCAGGCGGGGATTCTGCTGGGAAGAAGAGGCATCAGTATTTTCGTGACAGGAAACTTTCTCGTGTTATCGAGCTAATTTGAAATTAAGATAAACACCTGCTATCATCTTCGATTATAATCTACTAAATTATATATGGATTAATTATGTTTTTTGAGCATTTAAATTTTAGAGGATATTTTTTTATTATTAATGGTGCATTTATTCTTTATAATGATTTGTGTAAATTTTTATTTTTTAATATAAATTATATTTTTATATTTCTTGCACTTGCGATCGTGTATAATTTTACTGTTATATTTAGATAAAATTGTTTTACTAACTATTATTTCGGATAATTTGAAATGTGATCATGTAAATACATTATGTTATTTCAATCAATAAACTAAATTATTTTTACTGTCGTAATAATTAGTGCGTTAACTTAATATTACTGACTATAATGTTGTTTACTGATACCACTCTTGTTTAAATGCAGTTACTCAAATAAATATTGGTAGTTAAGCGAAAATATTAGCCTAAGCTCATTAAAATATATTTTTTGCAGTTTTTAATGTATATATTTAACTTATATTAACTTGAGTTATATTAATATAATTCAACTATTTGGATATATATTAGGCACTTCACACAACATTCTCTGTTTAAATTGACATATATGACCGAATGTATTATTGAATTAAAAGCTTTAATGTCTGAAATTGGATTAAGACATACAGCCGATTTGAAAGCTTTTGATTCTCTTTTTTTTCCCGTGATAATGCGTAAATTGTATAAGCATGATTTGTACACTTTAATATATTTAATTAATTAAAGATAAATTTAATAAAGATTTAATTAATTAAAGATAAATTTAAATAAAGATTTAATTAGTATACTTGATTATTTATTATTCTGATAATTGAATCTGTTAGATTGAAGCATATATAAGGGGTTTCAAAAAAAATTGCCGTTTTCAAATTGCATTGGAAACTTAATAAAAAACTATAATCAATGTTTGTGGCTGTGTCGGTGAATTCGGTAGCCTTAAGAGCCATAGATATGGCATGCGCTGTTAGCTTAAATCAATAATCGATGTTTGTT
>JAYRBW010112113.1:0-18007 GCA_036023295.1 Invenusta paracnida
GTTGTTATGCACTGAGCGTCGACTCCAATGTGGTTGTTATGCCCAGAGCGTCGACTCCAAGGTGGTTGTTATGCACTCAGCGTCAACTCCAATGTGGTTGTTATGCCCAGAGCGTTGACTCCAATGTGGTTGTTATGCACTGACAGTCGATTCCAAGGTGGTTGTTATGCACTGACAGTCGATTCCAAGGTGGTTGTTATGCACTGAGCGTCGACTCCAATGTGGTTGTTATGCCCAGAGCGTCGACTCCAAGGTGGTTGTTATGCACTGAGCGTCGACTCCAAGGTGGTTGTTATGCACTGAGCGTCGACTCCAATGTGGTTGTTATGCACTGAGCTTCGACTCCAAGGTGGTTGTTATGCACAGAGAGATTTTATTAAAATTCCAAATATAATATTCATATTATATTAAAACTTCAGAAAATAATTGGGCGTCGTTGCAAAATTATTGAATATTAATGTTCAGCTTTGAAAAAATTTCTATTTATGATTTAATCCTATTGTTGTATTCTTGGATGCTCATGGCCTTGTGTAAAATCATAGATCACTATTTATTAGTCCATAATTGGTAGAGTTTATTTTGATTTGACATCTGGAAATTACTAAAGGCATTGACGACTTGTGATATCATATTGTTTCGACAAGTACCTTCTCAAATATGTTCCTTTTTTGAAAATCAAGAATATAATGCTTAATTTAATATTAGACATTGTTTAATTTACACATACTTCAAATAAATCCAAAAATGAACTCATAGAATGCATAGAATGGGAATTTGAAAAAACTTCCCGCAATACCACTTTGAAATATAACAGTTTTGACAGCTTTATCAATGGATATATCAAAACTAACAACGTTTCTTAATGGATGCATATAACTAATAATACAAATAATAGCTTTTTGTGGCCGTAATCTCTTTAATGAAATAATATATTATATTGACACCCTATTACCATTGCATTTTATTTAAAAATGTATAAAATAGTGTTAATAATGACTTACCTTTATTTAATCAATTTATGTAAAGTTTTCTAACATATAAAATAATAAAATTTTGGTTTTAATACGTATTTAATTTTTCATTTTATTGTACTATTTATCAAAATAAAAGACAAAAGTAGTACATAAATGCTTTTTTAGAACTATTTTATATCGCTTTAGAAAAAATAAAATGAAATCCACATATTAAATTGACCCTACCAGGAAAATGTTCTAAAATTATTCAGATATATACACGAGATATTTCGTAGTCAACTAACCATATGTTTATTATTTACTCCGTGATTATTTGAAACATAAATTAGAGAAATTAGTAATAACTACGAAATTTCTTGATGTCATAATTTGACTTCCAACATACTTAATGTACATATTAATATAGACCTACATATAATATGGTAATGATCATCTAAATATCAGAATAAAACAACAATATCGAAACACTTCCAGGCAAATCGTAAATATGCAATGATTATACAATTATTGTAAATCAATTCGCTTTTTGCCATGTTCTAGTGATTAATTCTTGTGTGAGTGCACGTGTTTGAAAAGTGTAAAATTCAGTGCCTGTCATATTAGAATAATAATATCAACTTACAAAAATATTTAATACAAAACACATGTTATTCATAAATGCGACATGAATTTTAGCCATGTTAGTTTCTCGGATCGAATTTTTTAACATGGGAATTTATTCAAAATGACATATTGTAATTAATATAACTTGTATTTGTAATTGTATATGTATAATTTTGATAGTTGTTTATCACATTAAAAAATATATAAGTTTTATAGTATATACATTTTTTATTAATGCGAATACAAACAGTAACTAATTTTAACAACTGTTTATTATATTTTAGTAATACTATTTCTATTGAATAGTATTTGTGGTGTACTCATTTTAATTGTTTCATCCTATTTTTGCTCCTCCATAAATGCGTCAAAATGCTACAGAAGAAAGTCAACCAGAGAAAGGAACAAACATTCAAAATATGATCACCATTCTTATCGTTATTTTCCTGGTGATAGTAATCATCATAATTGTGATATCCATTTCGTTTGCCATGTTACGAAAGCCACCAAGAACACCGGGTAAGAACAATTTCAAATTTATATTAGTGTGGCGAAAGTTATGGGCTCACATTTTAAAAGAGGAGCATAATATTATAGTACTTCTGCCATTCAGCATATTTGGAATCATTGGTTCCAGTTTCGGCAACCAATGTTAATATACTTATTTTGAAAGAAAGCGTATAATCCAAGAATTATTTTGATGTATGATAACCCCAACTGTATAAACATGTTGTACTGGTAAAACTCGATTTTTATTATTTCCCACAAACTATACACAAAGAATCTCTTTATAGGTGTCCCTATAGATAGTTTCCTCTGTCATCTGATCAACTGAAAGATGCCCAAATGTATTGGTATCTCCCCTCTGAACACTGAATCCACCACTCTTCAAGAATGAGTAAGCATCTCGATGTTTGTCTTGCGCAAAACACCACGGAATCATTCCAGATATTGCCGCTATATGAAGCTCCCAGTTACTTTTACAAGATGCCCTGATGGTTGCCAACATTATTTCGACCATTTCGATGTAAGACATCCAGTACTGTGATAGGGTACCATTTTCAAATCGCTGGAAATCCAGACACTTTTTTCCATTTAGAAAGAAGTAATATTTAAGGTCTTGACTAAGTTGTTCAACATCTGCATCCAGCATGTCAGGATACTCTGAATGATTTTCTTTGATCCATTTCGGAAAATCTCTCATCAAATCTCTATATCAATCGCATCATTGCTTCATACATTTTGGGCAGTCACACTCCCGGATTGAACCGTTTCCCTGCAAAGTCACTTATTGTGGATCCATCTGCAATACGTGCCGATTCAAAGCAGAGCTCCTTCAGGCCACCATCTTGAAATCATTTATTCAATATTGAAAGAAAGCAGCAAATGGTATGGAAGATACCCAGGCGCATTACAATCCTGGAGTACTTGTCAGCGTCGCCCAACGTTATTGCAGTGGCCTTTGCTAAGATTGCTAAGTCAAACACACAGATAATGCTGTCACTGTGCAGAGCTTCTACTATCGTCAGTGATCTTTCCAAGATCTCCTGTAAAGTTCAGTGGCTAATGCGTTTATTGTCGTTAGGTATCCAATGTTGTCTGGTACAACCGTGACAGTATCCCTAGTCATGATATTGAATCCCGTCCAACTTGGAGTAGTCTGGTGGGTAATTGTCGCAAGTCTTGTCAGTATACAAAGCAGATTTTTAGAAGCAGCAGTCATCATCAAAGCGATTGATGATTATTTGCATTGACTGGAATTGACAGATGGACCAGGTGCCCTTGATTCTGTACAGTTGCTGTGTTATCTGGAGCATTAAAACGTTAGCCACCTTTTAGAAGAGTAGACAGAAAAAACTAGAGAGAGTCTAGTGTATGCTTCTGGTGAGCTGATGAGGATGTGGTGACCAAGACTGAGGAGTTTCCGCCGCTTTTAAATCTTTGTGTATAGCCATCGCAGCATTGATGAGTTGCTTCTGGTTGAATGACCCTGACTGTAACATCTTATCTATAAAATGATTCTATTTATAGTAAGATAGTAAATGTATTAATAATATACTGTCGTTACTGGAATATTCATAGATTGTGATTCATTTTTACTTTCTTATCACAACTATGCTTACATACTTCGCAACTAACAGGCTGCTTTCTGAATTCTTTATTTCTAACAATTCAATAAGTAGGTTCAGAGATTCAATAGGAGAGTGATCGGCTGCATTATTTATACATCAAATGTATAGAAATTGTAGCTTTTTAAATAACTAAAAGCTTCATAACCCTTAACAGCCATCTTTCTCAGGGGTTATCATGCATTTATGAAATCCTTAGTCAAAGACATTTAAAATTATGCATAATAATCTTGGTTGCTGTAACGGGTACAACGGAACCCCATTGTCAGGAGCACAATTATGAAAAGTAGTGTTAATTAATAATATGATATAAATTAATCGAAGTAATATTATTACGACTACTGAAAAGTATAGTATACTATTCAATATTTGTTTATTAACTAAAATAATCTTTGAATAGAACGTCGACGATGTCGATAATTTGTCTTTATTACCTGGTTATTCATTGATATAATGATTGGCTTGAAAATGTTAAAATATTTAAGTAACTGATAAAGAGGATCTTGGCACTACAGATTTTCTTGAAAATTGAGAATCGATTTTTTAATTTAGTTTTTATCTATTGGCTATCGTTACACTAGGTACATGAATACATACAGCGTGAACGAAAAGTAACGCATAATTAATTATATATTGAAGTTATAAGAGTGAAGAAAGACAGATTAAAGAGGATAAACATCAATATATGTCAAATGTGCGTTACTTTTCTTCCACTCTCTATAATATATCTTTCTGTTTTCAATATTTCATTTAGGAGAAGCCTGCAGTGTCGTTGTCGAAGCATTCCATGATTTGAGTTCATTCTGCTGCCGACTCTGGTGTTGCAAGTTGGGAACTTGAATCATTGTATTCTTTATTTGATCATGACAGACAATGACATTGACAGTTTATATTTAGGTATGTAATATAGTAGTAGTACAGTAGACTAGTACTAGACATAAAGCTCGCTCACGAAAACAAATTATATTACCCCCAGTAATATTTGATATTATATGTTTACTCTCTATAATAGCACACTAAAATTAAACAAATTAATATTTGCAGAGAACATTAATTAATTATCAATACATTTCATGCTACGGACTTAATGCTCCGTACACACGTTGAAGCCAAATGTTGTGTTCACATGGTGAAGCCGACTTGATGAAATACTAAATGCGCTTTTATAAACAATACGATAAAACAATAATACTTGAATCTCGAACAATCGTGCTGCAAAATGATTTTGACTCGCTCTTTTTTGTCTTGGCAGAAAATATTTAACAAGTTTAATTTCCGTCAAGTCAAGCTATCAAGCCAATATTATAGGCTTACTAAGCTGGCTTGTCCGTGTGAACGGTTACTTTTGGCTTGAACGTGTGTACAATTTGGGAACTTTGATTTAAATTTGAAATTATTTTGAATATGTGAGAGAGGTGAGAGATAGCGAGTATAACTAAGATATCTAACTAACTTTATATCTATTTAAGCGATGTGATAAAAATTATAATCAAATAGGCAACTAATGGTGTGGGAGAATTTGTGTAGCAACGTCCTTATTACTCCTGTCTATCTGCCTTAAGTTCCGACAATTACAATCAAATTCGTTTCCTTCTATAGCTTATACATTCACGTCAGAAATAACCAAAACGAGAAACGTCTAAATACACTTAAAAACAGTCAAAAAATCTTCCCCCGTTTAATTACATGATTAAAAAGTAAGGAGATATTAAGTTGAAGGTATTCTTTAAAATTGTTATTACACATTCACATTATTATTTCACAATAATCATTTTTAGGTCTTCATTTATAGGAAAATTTTACATTTTACATTTGAAATATGTATTTTTTGTAAGTCCGATAGAAATCATTTCATTGCCAGTTTAGTATTTTATTTTAGTGTAATTATATATACATTCACCGTTCTGTAGAAGTGGGTGTTATGTAAAATAATAATAATACAATATTATATTATATTATATTAGTATGCTTAGCGTGTTTTTCTTGTGACATTAATAATTACGGGGTTGCCATAATAGATATTTCTTTCACTTTACGTGTACAAACAAAAATTACGTATCTATTTGAAGAAATTAGATTGCGGTCAAAAATATAGAATCTTTCCAAATTTCCAATTACCACTATTACAAAAGACAAGTAATAAATGTGATTGATATATTTCTAAATATATATTTTCTATAATACATAATATGTAAATTAGTTAGCATACACTTAATTTTTTAAAGATGTACGTATCATACATATTATTTTGCAATTAGTATAGGTAATATAATAGAAAATATATAATATAAATGTCATAACTAAAATATATATGCTAATTTGAATCTGCTGTCGACTGAAATTTTAAATTAAATTAGAGACACAAATTAGTATGTACGAATAACTGATAAAATCAAATTCTAAAATAAATAAATAAATAAATAATTTTTATTTACGTTGAATGCACAAAATTATATTAATATAAAAATATTTAAACAAAAATTAATTGATATTTAAACAAAAACGAGAGTGTAATTTTTATTTTTATTTTCCCCAGCTAAGTTAATAATACGTTTTATCGGAAAATACATGTTCTATATAAAATGGATCTTTTTAGTATATAATCAAAGGAATTGGATCAATAAGTACAGTACAGCAGTCTTATACCTATAGAGTATTGAATGCGAAAGAAATATAGCAAAATATAGTTAACACATTTATAAATAAAGCTGTGTAGCGAATAGCATAATATGGAATATAATGTATTACATAAGTGAATTAAAATTCTACAAAATAAAATACTTATAATCTCAATCTTAGATCACTGTGCATTTAATTATAAACAAACTGTTGCAAGGTCAACAGAATTTACATTTTTTCAGAATCAATATTTAATTCACAGAAAGAAAAATATTTTGATCAGGTTAAACTATGAAAACGATCAAATATCAAGAATTTCTACTTCCAAATAAATGTTGTCATTTCGCAGAAAATCAGACTCGTAGTTCACTCCGCGTATTACCGGATTCTCGAAGAATGGCTAATGAGTATACTTAGCACTTCCACTCTACTGTCTCGGTATTGAAGTCACATAAGTCTTGTTGATTCTTCTAGATCTGTCCACTTGATTGACGAGTGGGACCTCCGAAATCTTTTGTGGAGTTGCCATTGGAGAGTGGAATCGTGGATTCCTTTCTGAATACTGATGCCCAAAACTGTCCATTTGTCAGGACGAAAATAAAACTTATACTGCAAATGATATCCAAAACTACTCGTGTAAATCCAAGGTCATTCATGCCATTGGTCCACTTTTTTCTCCTTGGCTCGGAATCCCTCAAACGGCCAGATGAAAACATTCCGTCTCATCAATTCAGAAGAGTCTGAACGCTGATCAACCGAGCAGGGTTTCAGATAAGCCACCCCTCTCGCTTGCTCCTGTTTGATCCGCGCCATGGCTCGTTCCATGTCCTTTAAGATCGTGATCACCATGCCGATTCGACTGTCTGTGGCACTGTTGTTGCTCCTGTTCGACTCCTTCTTGTGGGATAACAGAGCTTTTAATTCCTCGGCGATCTGTCTAACTTCCATCTCCTGAATCTCCAAGTGGGCACCGAACTTCTTGCCTTCCGATCGGTACTTGCTTAGTGCCGCCTGATCGGGTACCAATACGTTGCAATGATCGTCATCCGAAGCCGAGGAAATAGAGACATCCCAGTTGCTTAAGAAAATAATTAAAACAATTAATAACAACTTAAAATTAATGTTTATCTGGTGTGCTGTTCATGAAAAAAATATGATAACTTTTACTGGAAGCGATTGTTTCACAAATATCTGCTCAACATGAAGTGATAATGAACAAAATTCTAAACTTGAAAATGATTTATAGCACCAAAGTTAGATAAGACGCCATATAAAATATATTTAATAGTTTAATTAGATCGACACTTGAATTTCAAGTTTTTTGTTTGTGTTCTAAGTTATATTAAGATATAAGAATACATTTAAGCAAGTACCAATTTATCACTCAAGTTTGAGACTTGTTTCTCAAAACTTAACCTTCAGTCACGAAAGATTGACTTTCAAATAAAATTCGTGTAATTAAATTAGATTAAATTGTCTGTATTATATAATATCAATCTTTGTGAAAATAGGTCACATTTAATATACTTTTAGCTTCTCAACAGTTTGTTCATCCTGTACAGTTACAAAGGTCAAAATTGAGACATACTAATTTTCTGCTTATGAAGTACTCAAAATGAAAATATTAAATAAGAATTGAGAAACAATGTATGTTTGTTATAAGTGGAAGATACCATCAATTGACTGCACGTCCTAATAAAATCGAACTGACGAATGGATTATATATCTTGTTCATGATAATAACCCGTGATAGCTTACTCTGATATTTAATTTCAAAGTTAATTATATAAAATAAAAATTAAGAAACTATAAATATGTAAAATCTACGTATACAAGTTATAAAGTTCTCGTCTAAGTGCATAAATCTACTTTAAAAGGTTATACAGTTTGCACAAACAATATTAAAATACAAAATACGATGAATAATGTTTCAATTATTTATAAAACACGATGAAACGTGTTAATATCACAAACATTTTTATAAATAAATTTTTATCATCAGCAAAACGAATCCAAAAATCTTATTTTATTGATAATAACAAAGTTTATTTTAGAATGATTTGGAAAACCTAAAGCCAAATTAGAAGAACCATCTTTCCGACTAGATTTTATTCATAATTCGAGCGTTGCAAGATAGTTTCGTTCCAAGTCATTACTCTATATGCTTATACCTATCAATATGTAACGAAATAAAATGCAAATTTATTTTAAAGTGAAAATAAAACTAACTACACGTTAGACACAAAATCATATGAAATAAAATCACAATTTTCGAAGCAAACCGAACAATTTCGTTACGGAAAGATATTTTTAGGTTTTATTTTGATAAAAATGTTTAATTTTCTAATTCAAGCGTTTAAATTAAAACCTACAAAATTGCGTATAATTACTCATACTATTTAAAAAACAATTTCTTTGGAGTTTAATCATATTAGAAAAGTCAAAACTACGAAATATGCAAGAATACTTCTGTACTACTTTTATAAATAAAACAATAATTCTTATATACGTTGTATGCATGAAATTATATTAATAGAAAAATATTTTCAAAAAATGAATTGATATCTAAACAAAAGCGACAGCTTCGCAAAATGAAAACCAAGAAACTCCCAAGAAGAAAAAATCTAAAATCAAGGATTACTATAATATAAGATTATTACCAAAAAGTTTAATAAATTTAAAGATTTTATAAATAACGTGATTCACAATGACTCACTTTACTACAAATTTAGTAACAATAAGCATATCAAAAATGCATATATGGTTTTGAGTAACAACGTATATAATATAAAATTAATGTAGTACCTATGGAATGTTGTTTAACGTTTAATACTAGTAAAAACTAAAAATAGTCATACATTAATTACGTATTATTGCATGAGTTGGTTTAAAGCTCCTTTTTATAACTTAGACCTACTCGTCAAAACACCACAAACTAAAAATTGAGCTTCCCACTTGTGTTAAGTATTTTCTGGTTAAAATGATATTGATGATAGGATGTACAGCCATTATAGAAATTAATAAAAATGTTGCCAAGGTTTAACTGGTACAATACTTTCTGTTTAAAATCCATGAACATATAGATCAATATGAAACATATATAATATACATATATCGAAACTGTAAATTCCTTACAATTAAAACAAAAATGTCAAAAATGCTTGGCAATGGCACATTTTTATAAAAGCAATGAAACCCACATAAATACAAAAGTAGTTATTTTAAGTAAGCCAATTTTTAAAACATAATAGAATAATAAAATGTATGCCATTGCCACGATTTAAAAAAAAGTTTTATAAAATGTCATTTTTCTGAATTTACAGTTTTGATATACATGTTATTTTTTATCTCTAATATGTTCATGCATTTTAAACAGCAAGCATTGTAACAATCTTAGCGCTATTTGTATATACACTAAATTTCTATAATCGCTTTTCATCCTATTATAAATTTAGCTTTTTTGGGGGGAACTCGTTTCTTAGTTTTTGCGACTCGGCCATTTTTGTTTAGATTAAATTGTTTTATCCTGGTCTTCCATGGAATGAGCATATAATTAAATATTCTAATTGACGTTTGGTGCCATTAGTTTATTAGGCTTAGATTAGCTATGTTTCTATAGATAATAGTTAGTTGTCCAATCTCTATGGTTGGCATATATAATATATCAGATATATGATTAAATTAATAATGAGCATATATTCCACATGAATTTGGCAATTTCAGAAGATTCCCGCCCATGAATATTAAACTAGAGTATTTCATGTTTAGAATGTAAATATATATTGCAAGAATATATATATTAAAAGCAAAACGCATACACATGTTAAGATGAATTCAATATATTTTATATTACAATATATTTCGAAAATTTAATGAATTATGAATTGTAAATAGCTATATCTTCTGGCAAATAATACCGAAATAATAATATTCAAATAAATTAATCGTAGTCATTACAGAAAACAAAAGTCAAATGGGTATACTCTTATTATACATGCCTAAGAAATCAATTTAAGAAATTCAATTAAATGTAAAATAGAGTACAATAAAATATTAAAATATTACAATATATATGATATGTCAAATAGGATAGGTTACCATTAGTATACCATACACATGTCTATTTTATCCTTAAAATTGTAATTCATAAAATACACAAATAAGTAAAAATGTAGATATACATAAAACTAAAGAAGTGGCTATAATTGTTACAATCATAAATAGGGAATATACAAAAATAATCGGTTACTATTCATATGGTACACGGTGATATATTTATACTTGGAATTACAAAAAATGAAATATTCAAATTAAAAAGCATACACATATAGACAAATAGTTATGTGTGTATGTATATATAATTAGCTGCTCCTAGGGTTCCAGCCTCTAGAACATGATATGAATACCTATTTGAGAATTATATTCAATGCGATGCAATCATTAACATGACGTCATTTGGTTATACTGCTCCCTGAGGAGCCGCCTCAGTTTTACAGCAAGAAGTACAACAGTTTTTAATTGTCATACATAGTCCTTCGCCTGCAAAATATGGTAAAGCAATTTACACAACAATATATGATAATATGACGATATTTCAAAATAGCAGCATGTGATCAAAACACATTTTCAATACTTAAGTACGAGAATTGCTGCCTCCATTTTCGTAACCTATTGAGTGACTTAATTTTCATATTATCTGAATAAAATAATATTCGTTTATATTTTGCACAAGGCATATTTGTTGAGCTATCTAGGATTTTACAAATATCCTAAAAATATTGAAATATGTGTATATTTTTGTATTTATTATTATAATATAAACAATTACTAGTATTATATTTTAATACTATCAGAAAAGGTATTCAAAATTAATTTTAATTTGAGAATATAATTACATAGAAACAATTAATATTTACCATCATAAAAGTATGTAGTTAGATCGATCATAGCATAACTAATTGTAGTTAAGTAATATAATAAGTACTATTATAATATAAGTACTATATACATTATTATATATTATTTAATGTCAAATAAAATATTTCTAAACTTTGCATTACTTATCTTTATATAAATTACAACGAATCTAACGAATATTCCACGCAACACAAAAATTAGTAATTATAATTATTTAAAAATTAGTTTTGTAATAACGATTGATATATGACCTGATGACTGATATAATTACTGGCGTGATAAAATAATATCTTACAACACTGCTTCAATCCGTCTCCTTTGAAGTACACTGAAAGTCCGAATAATAAAGCCAGGATGATCACGCCAAGAATAACACCAAGTATGATCCATTTTAGGTTTGAAGCCGTCCCAGACTCGTTTTTTGCTTTTATTACAAAAAAGTAACAACTCTATAGTTAACTTAGATGAAAATGACAAAAATACGGTTTGTTAAATATATAGCATATATTAGTGTTCTACGTAAAACTAATTTTCATCAGTTTTAATTCTTCACATTTCAAAAGTACCTACTATTCAATCGCAATGACGCGCTGAGCATAATAATCGTTTCAAAGTATAATTAATAGAATATATAATTTATGCTAGATGTACATAATGTACTTAATTTCAAAGATTTTATTTGGAAAATCATGGATATATTTTTGCAATAAATTGTTATATTGATCTGAAGAAATTGCATTACGACATTAGTTGCACTGTAATAAGTAGTTATTAATTAAAATATTTAATTTAAAATTTTTGCGTTCCTAAATTCTTGAGATTGATTTTAGTTTGGTTTTGCTTACAAAAGGTGTTGAATACACTAAACATTTTAATTAATAGACGACAGTTGATCTCAATATTATCGGAGAGAATAAACTGATTTAAGAGAGAAGTAATTTTTCATACTAAATGTCTTAAAATAAAAGATACGTTTTCAAGTCTAATTAATTTTATTAATTTTATCTAAAATTTATTTTTAGAATTTGTTTATATTATAGAAGAAAGAGTATCTTATATAATAAATTAGGAAAGACAAAGTGGAGTCGGTCTCTTTAATCTATGTATCTACCAGATTTGATTGATATTTATCTGTTGAAAACGTTAAACGCAGCTAAAAAAAGAAATGTAGAATGATTAATGTTAATCTATATTATTGCTCATATATAGACATATTGTTATGTAGATATTATTCATTTATCTACAACGATATTATTAGGTATTCACATTACAGTTCTATTTTTCTAAATATGTTTTATAAGATTGAAAATAAGATTGAAATTATAATAGGGGTGATTTAATCTAGCATGCCTCCTGAGGCTGTGAAGTTATTCAAAAAATTATTATATGTTGTTAATTAAGAAAAGAAATAATATCTTAATACGCGTTTTTTAGATAAAAAAATGAAAGAAAGAAGAAAACCGGGAGTGTGGAATTCTCCACACCTCGATATGCAGGGGGTTAATTAAACAGAGTGTAAAATAATGTTTTAAGACACTCGAATGCTTGAAGTTAGTTAGGCCATTTACATTTTTATAAATTATATATATGTACATTACATAAATGCTGAAAGAAAAACAACATGCTTCAGGGTGTCTACTTATATAGCACTATACGGTTTTAACATCAGAACTGCGACATGAAATCAACATGACCAGTGTATAAGGAGGAATTTGCTTACTGGGAATTTTGACGGTATAATCCCGGACCACTCGAATGACTTTCCCATTGGGAAGTATGTTCTCAGCTTTACAAGTGACCACAAACTGTTGTCCAGCTCCAGCTTTGAGATCAAATATGACCTTAGCCTCAAGTTCTTCAACAGTCATCACTGACTTGCCTGAACTACTTATCACAGTAACAGTCGTAGTAGGTGTTGGGTTACCCTCCGCCTTGCACTGGGCGACCCCGTATGTATTTATTGGCAACGTGTTTTCAAGAAACCTGGCACCGACTGTAAACACCGCAAACATAAAAGAAGCTGTGATCATCTGTATTTTCAGAACAATTATGCACAATCACTGCGGGATCAGAATTAAAACTACTGCAATAGAGAAATAGTTCAATGGTTTGTATGTTAGTGGTAATCAGGAAAGATAGATATTGTTAATTTGAGTTGAATAATATATGGTAAATACAATAAAGAGCACATTCTACAATTCAAAATGAAAAATATCTTCAAAATATTATTTAATGGAAATGTTGGATAATTTGCGGCTAAGAGTTTTTTAACGTTGTGCTTTTCTGCTTAAATTACAGAACACCGCAAATCAATATTAGGTATAAAAGCATGAATATATAAATAAATAAAAAATTCACCATTCCATTTTTGTAAATAAATCAATTCTAATTGTTTTGAAAAAAATTTATGTTTTTAATTTAATCTAGAAAGATATTACCTTCTTCGTTAGTAATTTGATTTTTATATTTTCCTTGAATTATATAATAATTACATACCAATATAGATGCATTCATTTAAAAGTTTAAAGAGAAAGAATTACATTGCTAAACTTACAATGAACAGTTAGATGCATCTTCTTGATCAGGTGTCCTTGTCTACAAGTGATCTCCGCATTATTCATCAAATGCGTCAGCTTGCCCTCTGAAACTACGCGCTTGTACGGAACATACATGGCTTTTGACATGGCTTTTGACATTTGCAATGGACTTTGAAGTATCAATTTGCTTTCTGGAAAGACCTCTCCGACACTGAAACAATCGATAAGGATCTTCTGGTTTTCCAATAACTCCTGCGGTTGAGCTATTTCTTGTGCATGTTCATCTAAGACTGTTATCCTTATATTCTTAGGATTAGAGAAAAGGAAGACGGTCTCTTTGACAAGGACTTTACTGGGAAGTATTATAGTTCGCAAAACAAGCTCTTTACGGTGAAATTTCTTAGGCAGGTCTATTAATTGAAAGGTTAGAACATCTTTGGTGATCCTAATACCCTTTACGAAATTTGAATCCACGCTTTCTATGTACCCAGTTTCGGGGTTTGCAGCAAACAAAACGGTACTGCCTAGTAGAACAGTCACAGGTTCTTGAAGGTCTATTCTACAGTAGACAGACGCCTCTTTGAGCATATCGATTGGATTTGGACGAATTACGAATTCGGCTAATTTACCAGCAACTATTGAGCAAAACATGCCTGAAGAAATTGGAAAAAAGAAATTGGAATTATTTCAAAGATGAAAAAACAATAATATTAACATTTGATGTTTACATCGAATTTATGAATATTAATATTATGAAATAAATATTTTGCATGATTTTACATGTTAGTTTGACGTACTACTAATACAGGGAATATACTTTTATTTCAAAAATGTATAATACTAATATTAATGCAATTACCAAATGTGATTGTAATACATATATCATCTAGTTCAGTTGGAAAGTTTATTTTGCTCATATAAAAATAATCCCCAGAACTCCAGAATCCCAAATATGGCCTTAGTTTTAAAATTGGTTCACCAGATCAAAAGTTATAACCATTTAAAGGAGTAAAAAAATCATTTTCGGCGTTTTTTCTTTGGGATTTTACAATAGAGCTCTGTTACAACAAACAAATTCTAATCTTGTTTTATGTTTAATTTGCTTAAAAATGTCATTTTTCAACTTTTTAATATAACAACAGTTATAAAACTATTTTAAATGCTAGTGATATAATTATTAACTACAAGATAGCTAGAAATTTGATTACTCTATTTAATATATGTCGCAAGAAAACCCAAAATATTTAAACTAAATTTTGTAATACATTTACTCTTACAAGAGTTACTTTACATGAACAAATTATACATTGTAAAAAGCAAGGTAGAACTATATTTATTTGTTCAAGACTTAACGAAACATGCATTTTGTATATTGTACCTTATTTTTAAAATGTACAAATAAATTTTAAATAAAATTTCTATAAATATACATAATTAATAATAATAAAATCTTACTTCATGTGATTCTACGCTTTTTAATGTATAACTTAAAAGCTTGGATTATTCTAAATAAATCTTAATAACTCCCTAATTCTTTATTAATCTTAATATCTTTTACAATTAGAGATATTTAAAATAACTGACTTTACAGTTTATCATATTAGTTTTATAACTTATTGAAAAGCCAAAACAGGAATTAAATAATAAAGCGTTAAAACAAAATATCGTTAACCTTTATATAAAACTTAAAAATACGTACCGATACTTCAGCCACAGGCTCAGTAATAGAATATTTACAATAGAAACATTTTCTAATGATAAATTGCTCTAAGAAAATGTATTTGTATGTAAAAAGAAGTCAAAGGTAATGCTATATATGTAATACAATCGCAACAAATATTGAACAAAATTGTATAGTCTTATATATGTTAAGCCCAAAGTTTAGGAAAAATAATGATTACAAAAAAAGTTGAATTATAAATACAATTATTAGCAAAGAAATACATTATAAAATGCGAAAATATTTGAACTATAAAAATGTTATATTTTTTTATTAATAATTTATTATTTAAAATGCTAATAATAAATAATTCAAAATAGTGTAGCTTTTTTGGCAACAATATAATACATCTTTCGACTTTCAATAGTTGCTTTCTTTACATGAAATAACGCATTAATAGTTGATACTCAATTATCAATGAAAACGTAAAACTTACCTATTAAGGTTATTGTGAAATACATGACCATCTTCTGCACGTTTATACCGTGAACAGTTACAAATATATCAATTGAATAATAAATAATCCACACTGGTCTAATTCGTTTTGTAGGTTTATACTCAAAATTTTTCTGCAATTACTTGTATTTTCCTTTAATTGGTTTATTGTAATATACGTATTATTCAAACTTCAAAATAAATGCAATTAACAACGTTTTGATATTTAGTTACCAGAATTGATTAATGTTTTATTGATTACTATATATCATGCTGCTTAAACATCATAGTCGTTAATGTTTAAAAGAAATTTGGAATCAACAAGTCGAATAAATACAAGATAGGTAGCACTAAATCAATACATTTTATAACAAAATATGTGAATCAAAGCCAACCCAAATTAGAATCATTTGATTATTAAAAGATGAATATCAGGATATCATTATTCGATTAAGTGAAACATATTACGATTTCTTAGAGACGGCTTTTCTGACTTTGCAAAATGTTATGTATTCTAAACAGCCTAACCAGTTATATATGTATATGGTATAGTTCGATACTCTGGAAGCACATATTGATATTGTGAAGCACATAATAACAAAAAAACTGTATTATTGTTTCCGAAAATTTTGCAAAATAACGATTCATGAAATCAATTGGTAAAGTCATTTGTGTAATCAATAAAGAAATATCGTGAAAAAATAATCTAAAAGCATATTATAAGCCAACATTCCTATGCATTATTGTGGTATTCAGGTGATGATCAGGCTGGCTGCTAACTGTCCATCAGTTCATTAACCTCCTTCACTAAGTTCTTTACTATATTTTTGCTTACACAATTCTTTACTGTATATATATTGTATACATAATTAACAACCGCAAAATTGCTGAAGAATCGTTTGGATCATAGAGTAATGATTATACATAATTACTCCATGGTTTGGATGGTTTAATGGAATAAAATTACAACTGTAGCTAAGTTATGACTGAGATCATTATATCTGAAATAAATGAACATTATGCCAATATAGTTTATGTTTCAATATCTATCGGTTCCTCTCTGTGTCCATAAATTAAGAAAATAAGAAAGTAATTCTTAGACGATACGGTGGCATCGTCAAGCCAAGAACAAGAGCTTCTGCGATTAACCTGAGAGATGCAAGCCCCTGGGTAGCTGTCAAAGATAGGATAATAAGCCTGTTTTTACCACTAAAAATCATACTAGTGTGTATTAAAACTAGCAAGTATTATTACACAAGTATATTAGGAACACTTATATCTTCCCTTAGGCGCTTGGTAAGAAAATGCATCTACATTTTAAATAATGTCTCAAGAGAACAACTACTTTGAAAGATGTAAATTTCGAAAAAATATGTTTCTTCTTCTTCCTCGTTTTACTACTATTATTATAAGTCTGAATTGCTCTACACCTAAAGTCAAAGCACTCCATCTCACTAACTTAAAAAAATGTCCTATCTCTCTACGACTATTCTCCATTCATTATTCTCGTTGAAGAGACCAACAAAAAAATACCCCCAAAAGCGCTCAATCTATCCGGAGCAACCATTCCTCGACGACAAGGTTGACAGGACTGCGAGAAACATAATTCGGCATACACGGCTTCAACGTCAGAATCACTTGAAAGTCTATAACCACCCAACAAGAACACAGCGATAGTGTCATAGTTTACTCAAAATGCGGTGCTAATTACATTTGGTAACACCATGCACTCTCCGCATTATTACGCCACAGGGCTATCTACATGATACCAACTACCAACCTAGTACCAACCTCGAGTCCGTGCCCACTGACTCGAGCCTCGGAACAGGACAAAACTACGAATCCTAGAGGCCATGCACTGTTAATTCAATTCGGCCGTATTAAGGTCCGAAAGGGTCCGTAATCTTAAGGGTCCGAAAATGTTGATGGGGTCCCTTAAATGTATATATTAATATAGTAAATTTAAATATACAAATCTATTATTTTATATTAATTTCCTAATAATATACTAATAATAATTTGAATTTATAATTTAGAGTTTCAATGAAACATAATTAGTGTCAATAATGTTCGTGT
>JAYRBW010112124.1:0-18007 GCA_036023295.1 Invenusta paracnida
AGTGATTAGCTTGAGAGATGCTAGCAGCTCTAGTCATTAATGCTAAGGAGAATAGGCCAAGCCAAGAACAAGAGTGTTAGCGATTAGCTTGAGAGATGCTAGCAGCTCTATTCATTAATGCTAATGAGTATAGGCCAAGCCAAGAACAAGAGCTTCAATAATCGATGTGTATAGTCTAATAGTCGTTAATTGTTAATCGATAATTATTGTTATAATATGTGTTCATGGATGTTATATTGTCTAATAATCGTTACAATTGTTATCGATAATTATTTTTCTTAACTGAGTACATCCATATAGTGTCGGGCAATCTCGATGAACTGAAATGCAAAAAATGAGCTACCTAATATAGTTACCTTATCTGTATCGCATAGCTGGTATAACCTTCAATCCATCTATTATTAATTTCTGTCATAAATTAGTTTCATTATATCGACAAAAACGGCATGTTTTTATATTCTGTTGTTATGATCAGCAAGCTGCTTCTATTATATATATGTATGCACTGCCATTAGCTCATAAAATAGTCAATCAGGAGCGAATGAAACATTAGTGTTTTCTTGAATTATTTGTAGGTAATATCGGGAGAGGGATATTATCTGTATTCTGTCCTACTCCTTATAAATAATATGGCGCCAAAGGTATAAATATGTATGCAACACTATTGTTTATAACAATATTATGTCATAAATGTTAGTAGCGGTCGATAAGGCATCAAATGTTTGTTGAATACTTTATACAAACAGCTGTTGGTATAATAATATAAAAGACAACTATGACGTAACAATTTAAGGGAGTAAGATTTTGGTCAAGAAAGTTTGAATTACGCCAAATTAGTGTCAAATCTATACCATGTATATTAAAACCACTCTAAAACAGAAATTATTATGTTTTTTTTTGTATATCATAATGTTGCATACATTTCTATTTGAAAATAGCATGTTCTAGCGTTCCTTCATTAAGGGAGGATACTACTCACTGTATATTTAGTAGTATGATACTGCCAAAATAAGAGCTCTTTAAATAAAAGTTTTTCTGTCACCAAATTGTGTGTTATTTTGTTGGTGGATGTAATTATTTAATTTAAATGCGCTAATGTTGGCCTAGACTGATTTTCTGATGCGTTCTTTGCTGTTTTGTAATATTGAAATCAGCATTAATAATATTATGCAAATGAGATGATATTTAATTTGGCCCCAAACCTGCAACAACATAAAGCAATATACCTTCACAGGCTTTCGCCATAAACTACTGATTGCAGAAGTACTTATCGTTTGTTATTATGCCAACGAAATGTAAGAGCCAAGCTCCTGCATCATGGATTCCTAGTGGAACTTATAACTTTGGAAATGGTGCCCTGCTGGTCTATTATGTATGTATAAACAACGATAAAGATGGTGAAAATATACTTCTTATCGAGTATAAGTGTGCATATGTGGAATAATTATGGCAATACAAGTCCAACTTAGCAATTAATTGGTTTGTCTTATAACAAGCTTTGTTCACTGCACTTTCACTATCAATTTATAATGTAAGAAAACGTGTGTATTATACATAGTTGGACGTATATACTTTTAGCGGAGGAATTGGAATAAGCCTTTCATGTTTCAAATAGTTAAATACAAAGATAGTCATGCTTATATATACATACATAATATATATATTAGCATTAAACGAATTATAATTACTAAGTTATTTTGTCAAAGGCAGCCTCTCAGTGAATCTCTAATGTCAACTTCATAGTTATGTTTACCTTGATAACTCTTCTTTGGGGCATTTTATGGGGCATCTTATAAATGTATTCCTATAATACGCTGAATGCTGCTTTTCATGTCCTGCCGGATGGAAGCTCGTATTAAAGGATATATTCGAAGATACTTGACATAGCCGCATACATCCTTAATAAACAAGTCGTCATGTGTGTCTGGGCTTGGCTTGAAGACATGAAATTTGGACGTGATTAGCCAAATGTAAAGCTCTATATAACTGTATATATAATGATCTGAAGATCCCTTTGAATACAGGTCCTTTGATATCAGTGACTTTTATTGATAATTCCAGACTTGCTACGAAGCGCTAATATTGGAAGGGAGGTTCCGTTTTTTGAATTAGAATGCAAAAGAATGGTGATAAAAAGTAATAATTTCTGTTCAATACGACAATTAGAATATGTAATAAATGATATATATATATTTCAGGCGTAGCATTCATAGTTAGTGTACCTATCGATTAAAATCTGTGATCGATACTCTTATATGTCATGTTTATAAATTTTATTGCCATATTTTTTAAAGTACGTTAACTACAAAAAATCAATAATATATTATTTGAAATAATCAATCAATTCTTATACTTACGCAAACTACATATATACACATAGAAAACATTAATAATGTTCTATATTAATTTGTAATACAAAAATTAATCGTAATCATAATAATATGACTATTATAGTTGGACAAAATACAACTCATTAAGCAACTAAGCAACAAAATAGAGGACACCTTTTCATATACCTACGTTAGTTGTCTCTAAACTTCACTTATATTGCCTGTCTAACAAACATCAATGATTTAATTGCTCTGAATTTTAAAAGCACTATTTTTGCAAATACCTTCTGAGTAATTGCTAAACATAAGAACTTACAAGATAAAAACTTTTGGATGGTAGAAAACCTCATTCTAAGTGCCTCGCTCTCTTTGACTGTACCAAGTACTACTGTTATATAGCATTAAGTAGTGCGTTCATTGAGTGCAGTTGAAATTGAGGTTATTTTAAGATATAATTTATGAATTGGTTTAACAAGCGATAATTGGAAATAATTATATATTTATTTTCCTTATATTTATACGGAAGAATAGTATTTGGCAATTTCTTTTTAACGTATTTAAGACCTGAAAAACAGTGATCCCGTTTTCGACCACAATCTCAATTTCCATTTTGTGTTATTATATTGTCGAAGTTGGGGATAATATACCTACACAGATAACTAGTTTTAATTGTGGGCGGGCGATGTGGTATGAGGTTATCATCACACAAGCGTCACACTAATTTTGTACTTTGAATCTAGAATCTACATAGTCGCTCTATAGTGTATTATGATTAGTATTTGTTACATGTTCCGGCTTTTCTGTTATTTGGAGTAACTCTGCAGCGCTGCACGTCCAATTTAATGATGTTTCAGGGGTCACGTAATGAATACCTACTTTTTGAACTGAAGTTCCTCGCTTGTGTTTATTCTGCATTGTACGAATCGATTACAATGACGTGACACTTACAGTCTAAATAACCGACAGTCATCAATATAGCACCAAATCTTCGACATTTAAAAGTAGTTTAAGATCATTTTGAAAGCTACTTTAAATTGAATCGAAATACGCACAAAGGGTGTTTGTTAAATAGGACCAAATAAGAAATGTGTTTCGTTAATTAAAATGTATTTCATATTATAGTCTAGAGTGTACGCCAATCGGGATAGCTGTTGTCATAAATCCCTAATTGTGATGGGCAGGGGAGGGTTCATTTGAGGTCAAACATTGTCGATTTCAACAATTCTAAACATTTCCCTTCATAGCAGTTGCTTCTATATGGCGAGATATACGAGGTTGATGTTGCCATTGAAGTCTGTGTAACCTTGTCTACTGCTAAATTTAAGTGTACTTCCTATAGTGTCTTCCTAGTTTAAATCTTGATAATAATTATCATGCTTTGTATAAAATAAATTCAACACTTAGTTTGGCGAAGTAGATATATATATACATTTAAAATAATACGCGCCTCTTCATCGCCAAAGGGGATAAATTAATTGCTCTTGTATAACTATAAGTTAGGATCAAGAACTAACTTAAAATATTATATACAAATCGATATTGTAGTAGATAGAGAAACATGGTTGGGCCGCACCTTTTTGCCTAGTTATAATTAACGTTTCCTCAAACAATAGTCACACTTTGATTATTACAGTCCTTACAATTTAATTAATGTGCGCATTATTTTGCTTATAAGTCTTTAGCTGCGCATTGTTTAAATATACCTTATAGTTACAACAATACCTACATATATATAGATGTTCCGACCTATATCATGGACCAATCATATTAGATGCACAGTCTTGGGATGTAGAGCCGCTGCGCTGCGCTCGTCGTTAATCTGCTAATGCTTGTATATGAAGACTGTTCTAACTTGTAAGCACACCTAACTTTGTCTTGAGGGAAAGAGCAAAACCGCTTTAGAATGTGGCCAAATAATAAAGTGCAATGTCTGTCTCACATTTTATGGTGATACATATATTATACGATACCCAGGCCCTCACGATACGACCTCATGCAGCTATTATACACATTTGTCCCGGGCGTAGGTATAAGTATATATTTACCAAAGTAATTAATAATAATAATTCAATGATATGATCTATGATGTTCGTAGTAAGTTTGCCTTTTGAGAAATTCGAGACTACGCTTGTGCGCGTAGCGCCTTGCCTGACGAACTAAAGTGTTGTAGTCCTTTAGGGGGGGGGTCTATGTAGAATTCCCTTGAAGTCTGTGTTTTCAGTTGGCACGCCGGTACGATGAAAGATGTCAATGAATGTTTTTTCTTTGTCCTTAAATTACTAGAAAGTCATGTGACTGTTTATTTTGGATTTCTTGATTTGTAGTTAAGGTTATCGAATTACTTGACTATATTACGTGGGTAACTTCAGTGTATTCGTATTTGTTCGGCTTACGTCAACTCTCTCCATTAAACAATATAAGTCTAGTATTCCGTGATTATTATTTAAAATCTCACTTCGGCAGCTTATTCAACTGTTGCAGAATATAGAAGAGTTAGCGGCGTACACTATACTAATTTAGCGCTAATGAAACTTAGAAAGTCATATTGACATACTGCTAAACTTTGAGGTGAGGGTACGGTATGCTGTTTTTGCATTTTGCAACTGTGTTATACTTATAGAGCTGTGAGTTGGCTATATAAGTATACAAGGTTGAAACCATACATCATATAAAACCATAAATGTTTGGTCCACACTATAATGACCAAAGAATATAGGATTGTAAAGAAGGTCACTCTTTTGATTCAAGCGGAAAATCCACCATTTTGAAATTGCAGCAAAAATATAGAAATGTGCGTCAACTACAATAATATGTAATTTATATGAATATAGCTTAAATAATAAAAAAGTGTTTCGATAGCAGCAAATAACTAGTTTTACCTACATTATTTGGTATGCATAGCCTATATTGTACGGGCACTTTATTTCGTATTCCTACAGCTTAAAAGTAGGCAAAACTAGCTATTTGCCGCTATCGAAAAACTTTTTTTTTATTCAAGCTATACTTCTATAAATTACATATTATTGTAGCTCTAATTCCGGCGCACATTTCTATATTTTTACTTTTCATATCAATACTTTCTATCATGTACATTTTCCCGTTTGAAAATCTACCTTTTATACTGTTTTAGAACGTAATTACTATTGCATTGGTGGGAATATAAAATGGCGAACATTGAATATTTAAATAAACATATTTACGCTGTTTTGACCGAGGGAATTCTCTTAGTATTGTTACTCTGTGCCTGTAATATAGTATTATTACAGTTTGTTCCTCTCATACGTTCCAACGAAAGCTCCACACAGAATAGAAAGTACTTCAAACGCCTGTATCTCGGTTGCTAAGAAACGGATGACCTTCAAACTTTGGAAACAACCCGAGGCCAAAGCGGGCTATTGAACTTTTTGTGAGCGCTGTGAAATATCCCTTAGCAACTGGGTCATTTAAGATGTGACCACATGTTGGCATTCTTTTTAATTTGATCCAGTTTTTAAAACCATTTGTTAATATATATTAAAGATCGTTCTCACTATTGGTCGAAATATACTCGTCTGAAGAACTCTACTCGCCTATATGGAGGGGATTTACGTCAATGCCTGTCATAATGGACTTTATATACTTATAATGATGCGTGGCACGATTTGCATGATTTTAGATAAAGTTGCTATTGAAAAAACCTTTCGTATTGTTTAAGCTATACTCCGACAAGTTTCATAATATCGCTTGTAGCTCTTATATTTTAGCGCATGTTATGAATGAGAAGATCAGTTGACCTAAAGATAGGCTTTAGTCAACGTGAACAACACATGATAGAAATACTGAGAGGAACAATAAATAGAGTTAAATGTGGTCGGCTCAGTAGAGACACAATAGAGTGGAAGCTGGTACACGATTATAGAAGCAGACTTCCCAGTCATTCTGTATAAGATGTCAGTAGATTATATATACATGCATGCATAGTAGACAGCAGACGCGCATTAAACTAAAGTTCATAACGGCGCACATTGCCACAGATTTACTTTTCATATCAGTGCGCTTTGTATCATGTAGATTTATCCCCCGTAAAAGCTGTATTTTTCACTGTAGTAGCTAAAAAGGGGAAAGATTTCTTGCCAATCCTTGATCAAAACGAAACTATACTTCTAAAACGATTAGCTTTCCTATATTATAGTAATAAATATAAACAATTAAATATCTATGATTCAAATGTATGAGTTCAATAGCTCCTTTTGAATTATTATTCTATAAATTTAGTCAATAACTAACATGCATTTGAGTTATTTTTAGCTCTCTGTATTGCGACTAGATAAATACACCCATAATATTGTGCGTTTAGATTCTGTTTGGGAGAGCAAGTTTACAGGTGGAAGGTGAATTCGACCCCCTCGCTAAATGTGGCTCAACACAAGAGACAAACTTCTCGCAAGAGTCAATGTGTTTAGCGTGACAATTGAACATCTTCATGGACGACAACGGTTTTAGCATTGCCGATTGATTGCCGTTCCTATAAGTTGATAGTGTGGAATTAGAGGACGATGGGTGATCCAGCTGTGTTCTTCGGGTCCAGCATACTTGAGTCAAGGTAGGAGGTGGTCATGTTGAGAGGAAGACTGCCAGCAAATAGAGACAAGAGGACTAGACCGGGCATAAATATTTGAGCAAGGTCCGAGCTAAGCAAAACAAAGCTAGTTTGGGTCTCAAAGCTTCTCCCAATTTTGTTCCGCTTTCTAAGGGAACACATGGAACAATGCTTAAAGCTTCTGTTCTTTTCCCAAAATAAAATTACCATTTTTAGAACTCTATTCACGAAGTATTTTGCACCCAAATGGGGTGCACCTAAAATGCACCTCTTTTATACCACGAATATGCGGTAATGATAAGGCATTTGTGACGGTCAGCAGATGAGAAAAGAGATATATATATACGTGTTTATTGATTTGTTAAGTGCGTTTGAATTTGAATGAAATCTGATAATGTTGTTTTCTAGAGTTTTGTGAAGAAATATGATGTGAGTTATAATATATTGAGTTGATTATTGAGTCCGACAGAAATGGAATCAGAAGACTACTTGATTATTCCGGTAAGATGGAGTAATGTGCCAGGGCTTAAAATAATGGTAGAGTTAGCTAATGATCTCTTGTTTTTTACTGTTCAAATGTGGTGCTTTCATGTGTTCCTAAATTTGTGTCCTTATTGTATTTTGTTACTGGGGCATAATTACACCATTAGTTATATTAATTGTGTAAAACCAGACAATAGGAATCCTAACGCTAGATTTGGTTAAATGTTATTCATATATATAATTATTTTTATCTGATTGTTGTTTTTAATTATTTCTATAACATATTTCGTTTGGGAAACAAATGATTGTTATATCACGAGATATCACTCCAACGTTGTCGTCACGAAATGTAATCTTTGAGCGCATGTATTTAAATTGCTTTATAATCTTAGCCCCAAAAGCTTGTGATGCCGTCTTATACAGCTTAATATTGAAGACTTAGGTATATATCTAATTCAATATAATTATCATTCCTCTATTTATTATGACCCTGAGCAAAGTGACAAGGTAACCATGGAGGATGACGTTCCACGGTCGTTTTGTCAAATCTCCCTTGGCGCGCATCTAGAAAAGGTCACATATTGGCAATTTAAAAGGGGAATCAGCTCTAGGTTCTAGTGGCCTAGATAACGATCTATTTAATTATGTAATATTTAGGGGGTTTGACTGATTTTAATATGTGCAAGCAACGCATCTAAATAAAGGCAACGCCCGGGTTTGTTTTTGCAGATTCTGTTTCACTTAAATACATTTGGAATTCATTTTATACTCCTGTTGAATTAAAATTCAAACCACCCATTTTCAGTGCGTCTATTAATCGTAGCTAGTCGGTATGTATACATTATGGTAGGTATAACTTAGTCATCTATTATGACGCGTGATGATGCAGCAAACACATTGCATTATACTTCAACAATTGGCGTACTTGCCGGATATGTCATTTGAGCGGTAAGAACAGACTTACTCACTCCCTGTGTGGCACAATAATATTGCATGACACACTCCAAACTACTACAACGAGTACACAAATAATTACTGAAGGGGAGCAGAAGAGTTCTCTATACCAACCCAACCCAACACGACCGCTTCTTTTTCTACGACTCCGCATGCGCATAGCAACACAGCAGCTGCAAACATGTGAGGCATCAATCAGCGACACTGACAATCGATCAATAAATCAATAACAATTGGAGCACCGAGGTATAACTAACTGCATTTCCTGCGATAGACGTTTCAATGCACATATTAATATTATGTATATGCATGTATAAGAGACTATATATGCCACAAAGAAAGGCATTACAGGCGCTTATTGATCTTAGATTCGTTATAGATTTGCTTTGCAGGCAGACGATCCCGCTGGTTAACACAAAGCAATATATACATACAGCAATGCAGTCTTGATAATAATGCGTGCTTGTGAACGAGAGCTGATTGTTGAGAACAATGGAATTATTGTTTACAGCTAACTACATAACAATAAGACTAGTCTATGTGGCTGAAGGACTTCCATAATTGCAAGGAGAAGAGATCTTAGCGGCCGGTGAAAGTGGAATAACATGTTTCGTGCAATATTTTGTCTCGGATTTAGTTTGCATGTTGTGCATTACTCTGTAAACAAGAAAACCTAGAGCCCCAGTTTCCCTGAAAGACTTCCACAGCATCGCCAATACCGATTTATTTAAGTGACGAAACGAAAGAGGTGAAAGACTTAAAATGGCGAATTCCGTTGATGCTAATATGGTGAATTGGTGAGTTGAGTCTATTTGGGACTATTCTATTTCTTTTTGTAACAAATACAATTATTGTTATTTAGTAGAATATCTTTTTTTTCTAGATATAAATCCGAAGTGCTTATCGTAAACGTGTACAGCAGTGATATTATGTTATTAAAGTTGTATTTAAATATAGTTAATATTATATTCAGTAAACTAGCATTTAAAACAGCAAGAACGGAACTAAATAAATAAATTTTATATAAAAGGGAAAGTGTATATTTTTTCAAACAGCTTCAAATCTTATTAACGATTCTAATGTGTCGCTCTTTAAGAATCGAGTTAATTCCAGAAGCCGGAATAATTCGGCGTTACCATCGAAATTAAGTAGGTCAAATAAATTCCAATGTGTGTATAACCACATCAATGAAATGGCAAGTTTGTGTTTTAAAGAAAATAATCTGCACGGATAATGTTTACTTCTTCGTTTATATATATACTGTATTTACAGTTTCATTTCAAATATAGCATTGTCATCGATTTGTTTTAAAATATGTCTTCTATTTGAATGCCAAATCTGTCTCATCCGACAGCTATAGACTAAACACACTATACACTAATTGTGTTAACTTAAAACATGAAATTATCGAAAAAAAAGGAATGAAATATTTGATTAAGCAATATTATGTAAATGATAACTATTTATATATAGAACAAAATAGATAAAATATATAAAAAATGTATTATTGCAGTATAAATCAAATTCTGAAAAGAATTCTGATTTAATTAATTTCACCGCATTGTCAATCTATGTTAAAAGATAATAGGTACTAAACCAAATATCTATGCTATGCACCTCACAGAGTAATAATACCAAGAGAGTTCACTCGGTCAAAAAAGCGAGTTTATTATGTTTGTTTGAATATTCAATGTTCGCCATTTTATATTCCCACCAATGCGATGGTAATTTACGTTCTAAAGCAATATAAAAGGTAGATTTTCAAACTGGTAAATGTACATGATATAAAGTACTGATATGAAAAAAAAAATATAGAAATGAGCGCCTGAATTAGAGTTACAATAATATGTATTTTATAAGAGTATAGCTTGAATAATAAAAAAGTTTTTCGATAGCGGTAAATAGCTAGTTTTGCCTACTTTTAAGCCGTAGGAATACGAAATAAAGTGCCTGTACAATATAGGCTATGCATTCCAAATAATGCAGGCAAAACTTGTTATTTGCCGCTATCGAAAAACTTTATTATTATTTAAGCTATACTCCTATAAATTACATATTATTGTGGCTGACATTCTGACGCACATTTCTATATTTTTGGTGCAGTTTCAAAATGGTGGATTTTCCTTTTGAATCGAAAGAGTGAGCCTTCTTTACAATCTTATATTCTCTGGTCATTATAGTGTGGACCAAACAGTTGTGGTTTTGAAATGACGTTATTTTTACTATTTTATAGCACGTGTAACTTAAATATAACTATTTTAACTATTTTAGTTTTGATTGAATGACTTATTTAAATTTTATTGAAAATGGATTTTTACTAATAATAATATATTACTAAACACTTTTCATGGGAATAAAGTAGTATGTTACCTTAAATCAGGGAGGCAATTTTTTTTAAGCATTTTTTAAATTAAATTCAAAATCAACGTCGGTCGAATTATCTTGTCTGTAAAGTTTGATAGATGAATACATTCAAATGCGCTATGTGAACTCTCTTGGTATTATTACTCTGTGCTTACAAGGGTTATGAGACAAACACCCTCCATTGAGATGGTCGGATCGAGGAACCTCTTTGCTAAATGCTCTCTGGAATATCTCCACAGTTAAATTGTACCAGAAATAGGAAAAACAGGAAAATAGGAAAATAACTTTAATTCGTATTCATTGTGTTGTGCACCGTAATTTCTGAGCACATATTTTTGAGTAGTACTTCAATAAAAATTGCTTCGAAGCGTGATAATGCGTTTTAAACAATACTGTAGGTACACAGTTGATACATTTATTATTGAAATAATTGAATATCGTTTATATTCAAATATAAAGATTTCATATATACATATATAAATTTGGCTCTTATTAATTTCGTATATTACACATCGCGCTGTAACTGTTTTCTGTAGAGTATATTTTTTATGTCCCGTATTCTAAAACTGTTTAATTACATAAATTGTTTATCGCATTACTGTATTGTTTAAATTTATCGATCAAAATGTACCGTATGTACAATGCCCTGCTTGCTTTTTATCGATACAATGCACAGCCTACAATGTTAGTATTATTAATACGTTTGAATAAATACATCGGTACTAATTTATTTATTAATTTAAGCGTATATAAAATACTTCGCTTACATGTAACAATATGTATATCTAATTCCTCAGTAAAAATACGTGTCATAATATCAGTAATAATTAATACATAAACCTCCAGTCAACCGCACTGAAGCCAAAGATAGTCTACAAATTCGCCTGTACGCGTCTGACACGGGTAAGGCCAAAAGGCACCCCACCCGGCAACTAGGATGAAAGTGCATCCATGAGTAGGGGATTTTGTAGACACATTGTAGCAATATTTTCTTTAAAGATTCCTTTAAAAATGCTAACACATAGACTCATCGGACCTCGATATATTATGATTAAGGAAGCCATTTTAATTAAAGCACACAATCGTCTTTTAAATGGAACTCTCACTAATAACATTTCTTCCTTTTTTCTTTCCGTGTTTAGCCTCTATAATCTCTCTCTCTCACTCTCACTCTCTCTCTCTCTCTCCCACTCTTTCCCCCACTCTCTCTCTTTCTCCCACTCTCTCTCTCTCTCTCTCTCCCTCTCTCTCTCTCTCTCACCCACTCTCACTCTCTCTTTCTCTCTCCCACTCTCTCACGATGTCAGCATTTTGTGGCTGACGGATTTGTGTGTGTGTGTGTGTGTGTGTATAGACTTTCAAAATGTAATTAATATTTATATTTCAATCATCAAATTACATGAGATTCAGCTTTTGAATTCTTGTCTATATTATCTGATTAAAAGCTTTTCACTATTCTGTATAGTTGTTAGTACACCTAAGTAGGAATATATGCCAGAAGCAAAATGCAGAAACTATTAAGTAATTAGATTAGAAACGGGAAAAAACAATCGACAATAAATTTTAAAACATTTAATTCTATGCGTGGCAGCACTATATTATAAGGGAGAGAACAGTTTATTTAGGAATATTTATTAACTATGAAACATGTTGAATGATATAATTGAGGGGTTTTTTAGGTTTTTACTAAATTGAGATTTAAATTATTTTACTGAAATTGGAAAAGTATTACTCTATGCGAGGTGATATCTATCTATCAATATGATAGAGCGAAACGATTGAGTTTTAATATATATCCGAGTATATAAATGTGCCTTTCCAATGAAGGAACGGAGTTGTTTTCTGTGTATCTGTATTATCACGCTAATATACTCATGTATGAAGGTGGATGGTAGCTTGAATACTTACAACAATTCTATGAAGTTCTTATAATATTCATCAATAATTTGTCTGTTATCATTTCTTTAGTTTTAATCAATTTGCATATCACTTATTTGCTATATATTGATTCTTATTTATAACTTTAGAATTGATTTTTTATTTCCATAGTAATTTGTAAAACATTGTTTATTCCAGTTTATACCTGTTTAAATCATTTTTACTGCTGAAAAAGTAAATTATTGACGAAAGCGCTCCAGTTATTCTAAGATATATACTTCTATTATCTACAATTACTTTTATTAAACTGTAAGTCAGGTGACAATTTACTTTAAATTAAGTTGGTTATTATTTCCTTATTTAATAAAAAAATGACAGAAAAGTAAAAAGCATATTATTGTTCAGATTTAGTGCGATTAACAATCGCGATAACAGTTCAAGCTCTGTCAATCCTTTCCGTGATCAGCCTGGTATTGACTTTACAACATGATCGATTAGAACAAAGCTCTTTCTTATTAGTAAAGCGATATTATTGGACAAAGAAGTAACCACGAAAATGTCTATAAACGCGACATCAATCCAATCTAATCTAAGCCAAGTGTAAAGTGACTTGCTATCATGAATCGAGAGGAAAATAGTTAGAATTTTCTCATTTGTGAAAACCATCCTTGGATCATAATTAGCGCCGCATTTAAAAGATAATTAAGTTAATATATTGGATGCTTGTGTGTTTACGAAAGTGAATACAATTTGGAGAGAATATTTCATTAAAAAGCTTTACGTTTGTCTAATTATTTCGATTAATTTGATTTTATTGATTTAATTAATTTTATGCTTTCTATATTCCAAAATGTTTATATATATAGGATAGTTCTGCACTAATCAAGAAACCTTTTCCCCAAAAATAATGGTTCTAAGACGACAATAATATCAAGTGAAACTTTAACAAAAATATAGATTCAAAATGTTAAATGTCCACATGTAAAGTACATCAATTAGAACCGCGTTTGATATGTTATAGACAGTGTGCTTACATATAGGTACAGTTAAATAACAGCGTAACTTAAAACATATAACTAAACAATGGACACCAGAGTTGTGCACCATGTACACATATACAGACTTGATCAGAATTTGGAAAACATTACACAATGATATCCGTACAGAAATGAGACTAAATAATTAATGTGTTTTCATGTTTGGATGAAGTCCGCATGAATGGTATCCTACAAATAAAATCATGTAAAACAATGAAATGTATATCATTGATTAATTATTAACGTTAAAGGAGTCGAATGTTTTCATACTCTGCAGATAAGCAGCGAGCTAGACATGCTAGTTATTAACAGTTTGAGTGTGGAAATATCTTTCTAAATGTACTGACAAGGATGGATGGAATGTTTGGTATTATTTACAATATTGACAGTGGCTCGGATGAAGTTAGTAATCACTTATAATGTTTAAGAAAATAGAGCATATTTATTGCTACAACACAGCTTTGATTTAAAAGTAACTTGATATGTGAGATAGAAATACCCCGTTTTTGAAAGAGAACCAACTTTTCGACACAGAACGGGATTGTTCAGTCTTAACTATAACAACAAGCGGTTGAGTTAGATTCTGCAATAATATCGACGGATATTATTTTCATGTATCACTTAGAGCCGCCACATTTTGGTGGTTCTTCAGTTAAAAGTGATAACAGAACTCAGGTCACAAGGAAGTAACACACAGGGGCGGTGGTCCGCTTGTGGATATTCCAGAGTTGCAGGAGACCTGTGATTGTCATACGACATCCTGAGAGGCCGGCGAACGGTTGTCTTCACCTTCGCAGACTGCCGCCAAGAGAACCGCACTATCACAGCATCCATTCCCGGGCGTTGTCGCTGACCCCACGAGTACCGTTGTCGTAGTTGCCGCCGCCACGCCGCCATTCCGGTGCTGAGACATGGCGTCGAGCTTCTTCTGGGCGCGGGTGCTCTGCTGCGTGCTGCCAGGTCGAGTTTGACTCGATGAGGAGGGAGGCAATGGACAGCCGATGCACTCAAGAGCCGCTCGGTTGATCTCCTGATTCATGGCGCCAAAGATGACGGAGTTAAGACAGGAGGCCGCGGCAAAAAGGACGGTCACCACGACGTAGGTCTCGGGGGAGACGGGGCGCGACTTCTCGCCCATGCGAACGAATCCATAGGGGATGTAGCCGACGAGAAAGAGCAGGAAGACAACGCCAAACATCTTGGTGATATGGAGCTCGCGCTTGAGACGCCCACGATCTGCCACTACGGAGCGCACCCCAAATCGATGGACGTAGACGAAAATTGCCGCGAAACAACCGAGTACAACGCAACAGGGGATGAGGAGTGTCGTCACGACGACAATGAGAATGCGCACCTGTTGGCCCTTGTTGTAGATGCAGCGGAGAAGCCGTGGCGAGTAGATGGTGACTGGTGTGGTCTGATCTTCGTCGCCTTCCAGTGCTGATCTGGGCGCAAGAAATGCGAGACACACACTGAGGCAGACGGGAAAGAGACGCGTGCCCACGATCACGAGAATGGCATAGCGGGTCTTGTTCATTTGTCGATAGAAGAGGGACTGCACCACCACGAGATAGCGGTGGATAGCGATGAGAGCGTGGTGCCACAGCGAGACCGCCACAAGGACCATGCTCACCTCTGGCAGGAGTTGACAGAGCACCGGTCCCAGGACCCAGCCATGAGCCAGGTAGCTGGCGAGGACCAGAGTTTGATTGAGTAGAAGATTCAGGAGGTCGTTCATACAGAGACTCACAATAAACTGGTTGATGACGTTATTGCGGAGTTCTCGCCGACTCAGGAGAACCAGAGTGATCCACCCAGCACCAACCACACCCACCAGGAGAAGAGGACCGATGACCGAGGCAGCTAGGATGGTGGAGAGGCGATTAGGGGGTTGGCTCGTGAAATTGACGAGGTTGGGCGGCTCGACTGTTGCCATCTCGATATGACCTTGTTGAGGCGCAGTGAGAACGTCCATGAAGCAGCGAAGAAGCTAGCAGAATGCGGTGCAGGTAACAGGGAATACAGTGAAATACTGGCATATTCACTACCCTGCAGTGATTGGCTGACACATTTTGACGAATTAAATCGCTCCTAAAAGAGACAACAGCAAGTTGTTGCGGCAGTGCTGAAATGTCGTGCTGTAAATTATTCTAACTAGGCTGAATTTGATTTCTTCCCTAGCCTACTTAGATATGAACTTTCCATAATATGATTGGTTTCTTAATTCATTCAATATTAATATTATTCCTGTAAGAATTAATAGATTAGGTGCCATACTGTACTACTGCAAGACATTATCGAGTTGCGGTTTGTAATTATTTAACGCATAATCGAATTAATTTAAATTGCTTCGTCAAAAAAAGTAACCCGTTCCTATAATTTATGACTGTCGAGAAGAATTACCGGTTTTTCCATTAATCTGGCAAATGAGAAAAAACTGGTCATTCAAATCTGACGGATTTACAGTGTTGTAAAGTACCTACTTGTCTATCGGGAATTCAAATTGGGTATGTTGGTTTAACATAAATATTGGTTGATACATTATTTAAGCAGTGCAACGAACGAATAGCGCACCAATAAATAAACGCGGTAATTTCATGATAGAATTCTCATATTTATGCTTTCTTTCTGGTTATATTTAATATTAGTATAGACGTCTTCTTCTGTGATAATTAGGTATATTTTGCATTCTACTAATAATTGTACCATCCTGTTAGTTTTAATGTTCTATTATCGATTTTTTTTCACGACAAATTATTGAAACATTGAGTGAAACAATCTTGATTTTTGTATTTTTATTTACAGGAATAAGAATTGATCATATGCAACTCAATCGCGTGATTCCTTATATTAACCGATAAGGTTTTGGCGAATTCTATTTTCTAAATATATGCAGGTACATTATAGGCGTGTTACAAACAACATTAACTGCAAAAGAATCTAATTAAAAAACATTCCCAAACAAAATACTAAATATGCGCTAATGCGGCATAATGAATACGCTTTTGAAGTACGAAAAACTTGGTTGCTAGGAACGAAAGTCAAACTGGTTTCGATTTTGATGCTTTACTAAGTTTATCGTGTAGATCATTATACAGGTAGATACGCACACATGCAACAAGGTTGGCTTACATATTAAGATCAGTCTCCTTTAAGCTGCACTCCAAATTCAAGACTCGTAATCCCCTGGGCCTCATAAACCCTCCTGGCATTCTTCTTCTGCTGTACAGAGCTCATTTCTAGGGGCTGATATTACGGAGAAAGGTGACACTCCATCCTAATCGATAGCAGTCCCCTTGAGTATTTTATTGAAGGAAGAATTATGCATATTCTAAACCTTGTGACAGTAATTCTCTCAATAGTATCAAATCGTTATGAAAATGAATAATGTAGTCCATTTGTAGTCGTCTCCAGAGCTGCCGTGATGCACAGACATATCTAACTATAGGTACATTGAATGCATAGATATATAATGCGAGGCTATTATTACAAATATAATTTAACGAGAAAAATGTAGCAGAAATGCTTTTTAATACGACGGTAAAATGATCATGCAGATTTAATGCAAAGAAAAGATGCCTTCAAACTAACAAAAAGGATATTTTAATCTTTTCAAGAAATTTTCGAGTGAATTGTAAAGACATACAAATGTCTATTTTGTCTTCCCTCAACACTTCTCCTCTGCTTTATAGGCATTCAATTGACTAAAACACGCAAAATGTATTTTAATTATAATTTGGAAATATTGTGACACGACACATGTTGTTCGTGCTATCGAATTATTTGCTGTCAAATAAAATATATCAAATATGAAAAGTGTCACAAAACAAATTACAAAATATTTCTTCCCTGATACAATGAAAAGGAGTGAATGAAGGTCACTTATTGTCTTCAAATAATTGATAATGAAAATCTTCATGTTCTCGGAAGCATTTCTCTTCAATCCTGTTTTGTGTTGCTATAGAGAACATCGTGCAGTTAATTTATCTTGTTTATAAGCTTTCAAAGAGCTCCTCCCATGACTGTAAAACGACTTTAAGATATTGTTCAGTTGTTGCTTTTAATTAACGAAAAAGGCATGCATTTGTGCACAAACAAAAATTATAAAGAGAATAAGAGAATAACGCTCAAGGTAAATCACAGAATAAAGAGGTATTAACCTAAGATTATCATGTGAGATAAAAATTAAATTGACGGGGTAGGGTAGCATCGTTTTGTTTTAGTAAAATTGGAATTATAAGAAATAGAATAAACAGAGGAGAGGAGAGGAGAGGAGAGGAGGGGAAAGGAGAGGAGAGGAGAGGAGAGGAGAGGAGAGGAGAGGAGAGCAGAGTCGAGCGGAGACGAGTCGAGATGAGGAGAGAAGAGACCAGAACAGATTA
>JAYRBW010112135.1:0-67827 GCA_036023295.1 Invenusta paracnida
TCCTATTTTACCTGAAAATATGAGATTGATCCATAATAACGCGCGACCTCATACTGCCACATCTACGACTGAACACAACGAGAGAAGAAACATAAGATTACTTAGGCAACCACCATACTCACCCGATACAAACCTCTGTGATAGGTATTTGTTTCCTAGACTAGAGGCCTTAACAACAAATTTTGATTCGGAGGAAGAATTCACTCATTTCTTGACAGAACAGCTTCCAGGTTTCACTGAAGCACGAATGAAGATAGCGCTTCAAGATTGTATGGCTCACATGAGGAAAATAATTGAGAATGAAGGAAACTATTGTTGAACATTTTAAAACATGAATTGAACATTGTTATAATTGTTGTAATTTTAACTATTGTAAATTGACATTTGTAAATACATTTTCTATAAACGCGCATTTTCTATGATACAGTTTTTTATGATATAAGAAATTCAATACTTTTGATTAATATAGAACTACAGATAAATTCTCTTTTTATGCTCATATATTCAACTAATTAATTACTATCATATCCAATTTATTTATACGTTTATGACATTAATAGAAATGGAAATACTAATTTGAATTAAATTTTTTTTGTTGTTTCACAAAAATATAATTTAATCATTTTCTGTAGTACGCACGCACGCACGACTGAATTGAATTTAAATAATTTAAAACAATTTTTTAAATAAAAATTTCATTTTATTTGAATTAGTTTATTGTATCCCAAATATAAAGAAGCCTATAGTTTATAGAGGCATGGAATATAGAATTGTACTATATATTTTATATTTTTAGGTATATATATTTTCTAAAAATGAACTAAGCATATAGGTTTTCTAAATTTCATACATAATTTTGTATGACATAAAAACATGCACAATTTAAAAGTATTCTTCAAATAAAGAAATTAAACCATTGCAAGAAAAAAACTCATATTTTTTCTGCTCTCATTTCATAATAAGATGATATAAGAGGTTTTTAAAATTAAAAATGATACCTTCATGATTAATTTCATAAAATTGTTTTAGTTAACCCAGAATTTTAATGTACATACATGTATATAATGCTTTTCATTTAAAATAACAAATGCAAAAGGCTTCTATTTATACTAATATGTTTTACCTTTCAATACTTACAAAGTATTTGTTTTGTCAAATATTATTTTATCGAACACTATTAATTACTATTAATTATAGTCTAATGTATTTATATCATTATTTGATTTGATATAATCGGTCTGCTTTTGTGTCATGACTCCGCTTATTCGATTGCTTCCCATCCAATGAGAAAAATCAATTTTATATATTTGATGTAAAAAAAAACAAGTAAGTAGATTCAAGCCCATCAATCAATTTTATATACAAGGGCCCCTTTCATCATACATACAACTAATATATGATATGTTCTTGTTAAAATTGTTAAAAATATCGTACTGAAATTATAAATTATTATAAATTATTATACACAATATATAAAAAAATAATTTAATGTAGGTATATATTATTAGAAATTTGACATATTAGTTATAAAAATAACATTTTATATTTACAAATGACCGAACATTTTGCTCATTAAATTCTCAGTTAAATATTATTACCTTTGATGGTATAATTAATAGTGAAGAAAATTACTTCATTTTAACGCTCGTTTGATTTCTTCATTTAATTAAATACAAAGACTGATAATTACATAAAAAGCTACAACACTGCATGTTACTACAAGATAACAATCCGGTATAATTAAGCACGTTAGATGATTAAGAGTGCTTATCAAGATTTATTATCACTACAACATTGGCTGTAAGTACCTATATATATTATATGTATGTAGCGAGCAAATGTCTTTTCTAACAAAATATGATTATACGTATGCAAATTTGTCTGATCTATAAAAAGAAAATGTATGCAATGAACGCAGAAGAAGATATATCTATTATATACCATAGATAATCAAAGCTGGCGATTTAAAACGAATTGATGCCAGTGTCATTCCATCTCATTCTATGAGATGTTGTCTATAACAAGCTCGCACTCAAATACTCGCCTTCTAGCAAAGTAACCTCTCTCTTTCTAAGACCATATACGTGCTGAAGGAGGAAGATTCTTGAAAGTCAGTCTGACTAGGTTGAAAACAAAAACTATCGACTTTCTCGATCTTTCCGTAAAAAGTAGACGAATTTATATACATACATTTACATACAGTTTTCTAACCTATAGGTCTTCACAAAATACGATCTGTATGTTAGTTAGTTTTCGTCATTAACGTGAGTAACCCCAAGAGACAAGGCAATCGGAGAGCTATTGACATTCTAAATATACTGCCTGGTTGCTATTGCCAAACCGATCCTGGAACTTTAGACTATAATTTGATACAGCGATCAAATTATTTATAAATAATTATAATTTAAACTCACTCTTGTGTAAAGTTTATTTTCTAACCAAATGTAATATAACAAGATTCTTTTAAATAAAATTTATTTTTATTTTTAAATGGAAAATATTCTTTCCAAACAATTTTATCAGTCACAGTTGATATATCTGCTATCGTAAAACTTCATTATTATGTAATACTAATGTATTATTGATTCATATCGATATTGCGAGAAATTCAAGGGTACATAACCTGCAGTATTATGTCACATTTTTATTGAAAACATTCTTTTAAAATCATTAATTTAGGAATCAAACTTTGCCACATTCTAAACTCTACATTTTATTAAATATTTTAATTGTGTATTTCAAATGACCACACTTGTGCTTGTTGAATAAATTTTAAAATAAATTGTTTTTTTTAATCTTTTTTCCGTGTTTTGAGACATAACAATTTTTAAATTACTATTCATCTGAAGAATCTATTATATAAAAAGAATTTTTCATTGTGTTCAGGCAATCTATATTTATTTTAAAATAATTATACACCACAAAGAATATAATTTAGATGTTGTTTTGTCCAATTATTTAGGGTTTAAATAATTTCTGGCTAAGGTTTTATTATAGTCTATTTTAATAAAATTTTGAAAATTATGAAAGTTTAGAAGCATATATTTAGAGTTCAAATATGTGTGTTGGGGGTGTATTTCTTTATATAAAAGTTTAGAAACATATATTTAGAGTTCAAATATGTGCGTTGGGGGTGTATTTCTTTATATAAAAGTTTATAAACATATATTTAAAGTTTATAAATGTTCGGGGAGTATTTCTTTATATAAAAGTTTAGAAACACATATTTAAAGTTTATATATGTTGGGGGTGTATTTCTTTATATAAAATTTAGAAACATATATTTAGAGTTCATATATGTTGGGGGTGTATTTCTTTATATAGTGTTCAACTCCTCACATTAACAGAATTTTATCAAATAAAGAACCACATTTCAATCGATAGCTATGCATCCCGACCACTGTGTATAAGAAACAATATTTGAGAGTATTTCTAGAATACCTATAGATAAAATATCATGTACATTTAATTATTGGATCTTATAATAATATAGTCAAACAACTTAATTTTTTATGGATATAAAATTTATTTTTATATAAATATAATTTCTATAAATAATTTTGATTATTATATATAAAGTATGCAAGTATTCAGCTTCTATCAATGGAATGTTCAATTTTAGGTATGCGTAAGCATGAGGCATGAGTAAAGTCAATGGTATGCAATATAAGTACTTACATTTTGAAAACAGAACAAACTTTAAATTACTTTAATACCTATATATCTACCTTTACATTTAAAAAAGTAAGAGACATACAATTAGGTATTGAACACACCTCACACAAAATGTTGCTTTATAAAGATATATGTAATATTATTAGAGTTAACAATATCATTTCCATAATCCCTTAATTAATCTACTATTTAATAAGCAATCTTTATGTCCTTTCATTTTAAATAATTTTTTAAAGATCGAAGAATATTTTTAAGTAATTTTATTTTGAGTCCAATCAAAAACTATACAACTAGCAAAAACATATCTTTTAAAACAAATAAAATACTGTAATCTAAAAGTGAAATAAATTTATAATCCTATTGATGAAAACTCTTTTTTTATACCTATTTGATATATTATATTTTTTTCTTTTTGTTACATACATAAAGTACTTTTGAATGAAAAAAATAGGAGTCTTAAAGTGTGTAACACGCAGAAAATTTGCATGCGAAAGAGATCTATTGCAACTCTTTTATCAACTCAGATCCCGTATATCAGAGGTTTGTTTCAAATTATACTCAAGAATATAAATGTTATGAAAATTTCATTGAAAATATAAACTCTCTCAAAATTTTTATTTTATACTTTCAAAAATACTCTGTTCCCTTATTTTCTTTTACCCGTAAGGAATGTGACATAGTATTGATCCTGCGATATAAAAATAAATAATAAGTAAGAACTTGAAATCCGCTGATTGCATATATAAGTTTTAAAAGAAAGGTTTATATTCTAAAAGAATAATTTCAAAGAAAATCTCTCATTTAACAATTATTAAGTAATATAAAAAATAAATTTCGAAGTTAATAAAAAGATAAGTCATCTTTTATGTTTCATGATTACATTTTAAAATATTTTCTTCGATTATAAATTGATAAAATATGATTAGACTTCCTGTAATTATTTAATTTTGCTTGTATTTATACATTCTATCATGTATAGCTTTGTAGACAAAGTAATTTTATAATTATGACCATACGTAAGTTAACATTCACATAAATTTAAAAATGGCAACATTTTAAGTTTAAACTATAGTCCACTTTTAATGATATACATATATGCTCGTAAATTGTTAAATTTAATGTATGAAAAATGTATGTAACAATTCTTGTACTTATTTCAGCAAACTTATATTCCATCTTCAATTTGATCATAAATATTATAACATACACCACAATAAACAGTAAACGTTAGGATTAATAAATAATTTTTATTAAACTTATTAAATAAAGAAAGAAATGAGAATAGCAATAGCTGTATGCAGGTTAAAAGTATATTTTCAGGTGAAAATATACTTTTAACCTACAGCTAGTGCTATTCTCATGTCTTTTATTACTAATGCTGTATTCGGAGCAAAAACAATATATCTATTAAATAATGATATGGCTATATTACTCGTATAGTTAAAATAAGAAATATTTTGTAAAGAATATTTTAAAATTTTGAGCTTACCAGTATGTTTTAAATGGACCTTGGAAAGTGAAAACTAGATAACTATAAAACAAAGCAATGAGTATCTCTTGTATAGAATTGATGTTGTCAGCGATAGACTAATGTCCTCATGAATCAAATTCAGTAGAATATCCAAATTTTTAGACTAATTCACATCCCTAATCATCTCGATGCTGTCTATGACTCTGTGTAAGTGTATCGTGTGTTTCGAGAGTTGAGTAAGAAGGCGCTTGTTGGAAGATTAAAAAGATACAGAAATAAATAATAACCCTTATGAAGCGCTCCAAGAGGACTGCCTACAGAAATGATTGCAGCCGAAGCTAATTATCTTTCTCTATTTGGATTGGATGAAACTTACAAAAACAATCCTATTTTCAAGTGAGACGAAAAAATCGTCGTCTTTATTCTTAGCGGAATTACGCACGCAAGAATTGAAGGCAAAGACGAAAATTGGATATGGTTTCTATCACACATACGTACTTTTTAATATATTGAAATTTTATTTATAATGCTTGTATTTATAGAAATTTCTTATGCTTTTTAATATAAGTATTAGACATTTCAAAATTTTATTTCTGTTTCTTTTGTTTAGATATGTGTCTCTAAATAATTTGTCAGAATAAAATTATACAGACTTATATATAGTACCTCAATTGAATATATCTGTGAATGTATGCGAAGCTCTGAGTTTTGAAATTTATACGTGCATAATATATATGCATTTGAATAATAGCTGTTGAATATTGTTTATATTTGTAAATATTTAGCAAAGTTTTTTATAAGTCCATACTTGACTTAGATATTTTACAATTTTACATAATACCTTTAGATTTAATTCCATACTATAATACAAATATACTTTTAATTTTAAATATAAATATTAAATTCGAAATATCAAACTATTAGAAAAAAGTTCATGAACTTCACTAAAATGTAATCATAATATGCATAAGCTAACCACAGTTAACACTCCAATTTTATTATTAAATATCCCGACGAAAGAAAGTCTGAAAACTATATGAACACAATATTTTAATTCTTATAATAAAGGTGCAATATCTGAATCTAAAACGGTGGGAAATTTATTGTTTTAGTAAATATTTTCAGACCTTAAATAAATTCCCTTATACAAAGTGAAATAAATATATTTCTGTTTAAAAAACATAATATAGAGTGCTCTTCACTGAAGAATAGTTAGCATTTCCCGCAAGTTTTCCGGCAGTATTTAGCCGTATGGGCATCGGTACATTCTCCTTTATTTTTGAAGTAATCACAATCCGTTCTGGTATCCTTGCAATCACCTGTAAGTAAGGTCCAAAAGAGAATCAATGAATGTATCGCTAAATATTAAGACTGTTATGTATTCAAATAAAAACTTTAAGGAGAGACCAGACAACCAGACACGAAAATCTTACTTATCAAATGTTTAAAAGTAAACCCCGTTATTTCTTTCTTAAATAAGCGATATGTTTAGTAGTTTACCTTGTTCTTCGTCATAAATTATATATTTTTCGATCTAAATTTTATCTCTCTTTAATAAAGTAAACAGAAAAGTATTTTCATCTATTTAATCCAGTTAAAACTATAACATTATAATTTTTACCCACATGTTTCTCACGATAGTCATGTGTACTTAATATATTATATTATATTAATGTGGTATTATAACAGTCAGTTAAAATATTCATATTGCTGAATTTTTATTGTTATTATATTTTATTTTGAAAAAATTTAATTCGTTTAAATAACAACCGATATAGAGAGTAAAGTAAGGAGTGTTACCGCAATAACCACAAGTAACTGGGCAAGCATCCTCCAATTCAAAGAGAGAACAGACCCAATTCTGGTTCACATCGTTCTTCTCCTTCTTCAGAGATTCCAGAACACTTGGACAGTCGGAACTATCCTCACATTCACCTGAATTTGGGTACCAAAAGAACAAATTCCTGAAATGGTTTGCTCCAGATTAATTTATGTATATAATCGGTTTATTTCAAACATAATTCCCATTTTTTAGAATTAGTTTTATTATATGGAGAAATATATTAGTCGATTGTTAGTCGACTATAACAATATATTTATAAGTGACTTTGCTTCTTTTCATTAAATTACAATGACAACTAATTATGGATGAGTATAATTTGAACAGAATATATTTAAAAATGCTTACGAATTAAGAATAAAATTTTTACCTAAATATTCATTTTATGTTAGATTCTAAAGCAATTGACTAAATATGTACATTTAGTATAGTCAATTCCATATTTTTGTAATTCTTTAATGTTATTAATTGCTACTACTCGAATTTAAATAAAAAGAAAAACGAATAATTTAAATATACAAATAAATATTTACATTATGCTTGGATACTTAACTATAAACAGAGTTAGCTTAGCAGGTGCCTTTACACTATAATCTCATTTTTTATCAAAATAAGTTTATTCTAAAATTTAATTGAACACCCTTCTATGCTATATTTATACTATCAAATTAGGATAACATATTAAAAAGATTTGCATTTCCTGCTGTTTATCACACTTTTTAATTTAGTCAAAATCTTTTTAAATAATGTAAAAGTTCATACTATGGATGTACATATTTATATTACTTGGTAGTTTGTACCTTTAACTATAGGGCTGTTCATAATTGCTTAGTAAATTTGAGCAGAAGTATATGCTTTTTAGACAACATTGTATTTATCTTTAAAACATAGCAGTCCATATTAATATGTCAATAACAACTAACAGTAATAATTAGTTAAGGTGTTCAAAGCGGCCTCCATTAATCTATACTTAAGTTCTCGCGAAATCACAGTGACAAGACTTCGTGCCATTTACTATAGGTAATTATGAACAACCCTATATATATTTACATTATATAGATAGAGTATAAATTGTGCTCAAAAATATTGAATTTCGGTGAATTTTCTCGTTAATTACATAGCACATTATAATGATTTCAATTATCCATAGATTAAAATTATTGAAATTAATAAATCATAAAAAGAATAACATTGTAATGTGTACAGTAATAGACGCGGTTAACAATTTTGCCACAATTGTTAAATATATCACTAAGTATATTCTATATAACATATCTTATAAAAATAAATATGATATAATAACATTTATTGTCAGTATATGTGACTACTATATAATTAGTTTAATATTATTTAATTTTATAAGTATATATTTATAAAATATACAAATAGTACTTCACGTTAAATTTGTGGACTTTCCTAAGGCAATGCTTCACATCTAAATTTTCTAAATGTCTATATGTTATAAAATGTAAAATGCAAATAGAAAAAATAAATTACCCATAAATTGTCCATTTGATATCGTGAGGATAATTGAACAGAAGATAAAAATGCCAATCTCCTTCATTTTATACTTCCGTCACTGAATTTGTTGTGGGCGTTTGGAAGTGTCAAGCTTTCTAAACTTATCACGTCACCTATGTTACGATTTAATATAGATATACATACATAGGTATACTGTCTTTGCTTAAGTGTTTGTCAACATAATAATGTATAAAAAATATCTAAATGTGTCCCTAAAGCGGTGATTAGCATAAATCAATAATAATATTTACATGTTCTACTTCCGATTAAAATCGGGCCCTTTAATGGAAGTAGGTACCTAACTCATTTATAGAGAGAGGCTCATAAGTAAACAGTTCATTTGTGTATTGACTTATACTCGAAAAGTATAGTAAAAGAAGTCGAACATTTGATTAATTTTGGTTTGTATTGTTGCAGGACTTTTTTAATCCCCTCTTATGGCTAACGACTGTTGGGAATAATATGTATTTTACTCTAAAGTTGACCATATAATGGAACACACAAAAATCGATAGACTAACGGATTCTTTAAACAAGTTATTTAGTATATATTTATATAGCTACATAACTATATCTATAGATGTAGCTAAATAGCAAATATGAATTAATAATGAAACTGTTCAATTATGTAATATTTAAATCAATTGATTGTATTAATAATAATTTAATTAAGCTCATGTAACTGATAAAAACACCTGTTTATAAAATGAATTTTCTAAATATAGTTAAGCAATATACTAAAATTGCCTGTTTAGAGTTTACTCTATTGCAATAAAAATATTATATTATAATTCGTATAGTCTATTATTGCACGATATCTACATCACAAAGCAGTTTCCTTGAATTTAAGTAAGCGTCCTATGTTGACAGCTTAATGAAATTAATATTACCAAAAATGGCAAAAAGTGTGTTAGCTCATATAAAAAAATAGAAATAAGCGTAAAATATAGCTCTTTAAAAATATATTTGACTTGAGCTAACTATGATTTTTAATATTGTCAAGCTTTTCAGAAGGTAATTTAGAACTGTATTTAATTAAATGTGTTATCTAACAAATTAAAGGTATCAATTTACGTATCTTATATATAGTAGTCAACAAATATCTGTCTTGATCTGTTTAGAAAAACAGCTTTTGGTACAATTCGTAAGAGATACCTATACTCAGAAGGTAATATAAAATTTAATTTACTGTTTATTATAGGCACCTATCCATTTACCTACTTATATGTAAAATTTGATTTTTATAACATAAAGGTATCGTCATGGTAAAACTAATTTAGTTTTAATATTAAAAAAAATAGTTAGCCTAAGTCAAATATATTTTTAAAGAGCTAACACATTTCACGCTTATTTCAATTCTTTTATGATATGAGCTAACACACTTTTTGCCATTTTTGGCTAATAATAATATAATATGAATAATTTCTAAATACATTTACATTTATACATGGAATTTTGACGTTAAATGACATCATGACGACACTATTACATAATGTAACAAATAAAGTATTGTAATCTGGTTTATGATTGAATAACACACTTTTAATCAGAATATTTATATTTTAACAATGTGTTGCGTTTCTTTCCGGTGTGGTTGTATATTTAGATTATACACATATATGACAACCGAACTTTTTTTTTTACTAAATCGATCATATACTATATACCTATATATTTTGAACTTAAACAAATATTCTTATTCTTAATTATCGACTTCACAGTTTATTCACATACTGTATCCCAATTTTTTTAAATTATTAATGCTAATTTGATAGCTAGCCATAAAATTATAATCTACTATTTCTAGCTCCCATGGTTACCCCTACCACATGATCTTTCTTTGTTTATGTTTCGCATTGACTGTAACTAGAAATAAATAATAATACTAATTATTATCATCATTATTATCAAATAAAATGAAATATAAAACATATGTAAATATTATTTGTTAAACGTACGTATCCTATAAAATATTGAAATACAGTTAGTATTTTTGTACAATATGTGTAGGTTTTATAAAAATAATATGTTTACAATGAGAATTTCCATTACAAAAAGAAATATTAACGGCAAACGTAGAAAATGTAATCAATTAATTTCATCTAGTAAATTAAAAGAAACAATTAATATAATATCTTGCATATCCGAAGTATGGCATGTATATTTAATAAATTCCAAAACAAATTAAAATATATATACATATATATATACATCTATTTCATTATTTAATATGTGATAAGAAATCGTAGAATTATAGAACTTTCATTAACTTTATCCATACTTTAAAGGCCTCATCTGTCGTATTATTTCAGCGATATTTAAATGAAAAAAATGGAGCAATGAAAGCTTTCGTAACTTTTCCTAGAATGAAGTTTTACAAATTTAAACGCTATATATATATATATGTATATTAACGCATATAACAATGCTTAAAACATGTACAATTTAGTAAAATTAAACTGTTTTATAAAAACTATATTTTTTATAATTAAAAAATGTATAACTCTCTTGAAAACGATGAAATTCTGAATTGGGTTGGGTAGTCATTGAAATAAAATCCATATTGATCGACAATAAATCAAAATTGATTGACAATTAATCAAAAAGTATACTAAACATAAGTTTTCTTACCAAAATACGAAAACAACATTTTTGAAATATTTTGTATAAAGAAATTCAAAATACAATATTTGTTACTCATTTTAAATAGATATTACATGTTGTCTTGGGAATATGTTGCAAAATGTATTTGTTTTACTGCACGCAAAGTTTAAAAACTCTACCCCACAAGGAAATTTAAAAATTAAAAGAGCAGAACAAAGCTAATGGGCCCAATATTTATTATTTAAATAATAAATCAAAAAGAGTTAGTTTTTGTTAAGAGATTCTATTTCTACGAATATTACATATTGATATTGAAAAATAAAGTCATATTTAATTACTCCACAAATAGCAACAATTCGTATTTCAAAAATATATTTTAAAATGAGACTTATATTACCCTAATGTTCAAATTTTTAAATTTAAAAATAGTGTTACAAGCAGTATGTTTAGGTTATTAAAACCCCTGATAAACAAAAGTTTTTCTAATTGAAATTATCTTATTAAATAAAATGTCAAAAACAAGAAGTACTATACAAGAAACGCTTGTTTGATTTTAGGGTAACATTCGAGAAATAATTGTGGATGCAGCTAAAATTGAGCGCACTATAACTCGTATGTTATAAATAAAAACTAATTAAAACGATTATAAGTCAAATCTTGATCTATTTCAGTACACATCGCCTTTCGGGATTACTTTGTGTATTTGTTCAACTTAAAGTCAGACTTGATTAAAAATAATTGCTTCCTGGAGACGGCTATTAACAGCCTGAAATATTGGATAATTATTGGCGAGTGAGATTGCCTAAAATAATAAATCAAAATTTTAGACTTCCAAGGGTTGATAACGCTTTCCTGGTCGCTAATAGATATAGATAGATAGTTGAGTTCTTTATTACCTACCACTGGTGAGATTTGTTTTATAAATTGACTAGAGGAAATATAAACGAACTTTTATTGTGATATTAAAATTCAGGTCGCACAACTCACAGTCATATCGTAGGTCAGTGCAAAATAAATTTTCTGCGAAATGTGTAATGGATCGGATATGCGGTAAATCTTTTAGTATTCCTACACGAAAAGAAATTTTTAATTTGTTTGTGCAGGCATTGTTGTTAGTGAATTTTGCTTTAATTATTGTATTTTTCTTTTAATATCAACTAATATCATGAGTATAAATAATAAAATATTAAATTATTGATTTGCGCTAAGTGTACCAGCATATTATATAGTTCAAATATATATAGATCCAATTTCATAAAACTTCTTTTATCAAATTAAAAAAAAACTTTTATTGTAGTATACATTTGCTTATTGTTTTGTATAAAATATTCAAGCAAAATTTCCATCATTGGCAGTAGCTATCGACACATATTTTGCTTGAGTAATCTTTATAATATAATGGACGAATGTTACTGTAAATGTTTTCTAATTTTATCAATTGAAATATTTTTTTTACATTAAAATATGAATAGCTTTTAATTTAAATGTATTGAATAGAAATACACACATATATATAGATATAGTAAATGGCTAAAATTGTGTAATTAATAATAGGATTATTGAAGGGGAAAAAGTTCTTCTGTTGTAAGTGACATTTAAAAAAATATATTTTTAAAAAATATGACTATTATTCAGATATGCCTCCATGTCTGTACATGTAGGTAAATATAATTTAGCTGAAATCTCTTTTGAAATATATATTTCTACTTTTTAAACAACTTATAGGTTATTTAAAATTTTTTTTATCAAATTTTTCTATTTAGGTCGATTTTCTGTGGCAATATAACTAGTTAATATAAATATTTAGCAAATAATTAATAATTAATATATTTGTGTTGGAAAAAAAATCCAGGGATTAGATACAACGAAACAATAGATCAAAATATTAACAACAAGGTTGTGACATAAACATAAGAAGAATATATAAACGAAGATGAGATAAAATTAAAACGACAAAAGTATAATCACAAATAAGTGGTGAAAAGTTGATTAACAGTGATGTATTAATGAAATATTTAAGAGAGTAAGTTAGGTAGGAAGCTACGTTAAAGCGGGGTATGACAAATGTAGCTCTCTGGCGGAGCTGAGGATTTATTCCAGTTTGACAAGGATGTTGTCGGAGATTCTGTTTCCTTTCATCATAGACTTGAAGAAATTACTTCAAGTCAGATCAGTTCTCTATCCGAGTAGACAGGAGATACTCGGACGACCTAAATGTTGTCGTGTAAAGTAATATAGGGAGGCTGTGTGCCAGACAGGGCCAGCATATTCAGGTATTGGTCGAATGAAGGTAACAATAGTTCTCGTCAGAGCTGCCAATCGATTAAGCGTAACTACGAAGTCTGGGCGACTGTTTGCATTTTTGATAATGGAGTCGAAGTTGTCTTCCCATGTGGGGGAGGAGTTTGGCGATATTAGTTGATTTGATTATAAGGCTTTCCATGTTGAGCGTGGGCCATTTGGGAGAGGGTGCTCGTTTGATATGGACATTGAGGATCTGGGTTTTTCTCGGATTTATTTTCATGTTGTTGTAGCTGCTCCATGCGATTATGCGATCTGTTCTTGGCTCCTCCGGATTGGAGAAGGTCTCAACGATGATGCTATCTTCAATGTATTTAAGGGTGACTTTCAGATCGTTAGTCATCAGGATAATGCCAGGTGTTCAATGATAGTACCTAGAGGGACACCGGCCTACGTCTCGAGCAAAGAAGAAACAACGTTGTATTTCACAAGTTGGAATCGGCGGTGGAGAAAGGCGGAGGTCCATCGAGTAAAAAGGGATGTCTATAGCTCATGAGTTTAGTGGTAAGGATATTAATATATCTATAGTGCGGTCAAATGCTTATAATTGTGTGCATCCAGTTTTCAGATTATATATTTGTAAAGTATTCTTCAAAAATACGTAAATTTACACATTTCGTCATGCTTTTTATACTTTCAAATTGTAGAGAATATAGTTTGATCACGTTGAAAGTGATAAATTGATTCATATACCTTCATCACTAATAAATTATTCCAACGAGAAAGAATATATTTCAAATTGTCTCTTTTTTATCAAATGTACTACCAACTTCTGAAAAACTATCTTAATTTTAAATATATTTACCAAGATTTTCACAGGTTGATTGAAATTAAAATTAATAAAGTTTACTTAAAGTTTAGTATTATACAAAGTTTCAATTCCTACTGATTCGAAACGTGTTTTGTTGAATATTTTTATCAATAAAGTTGTATTTTAATACATTTCATTCAAAGCAATATCGTTACATTATAGATTTTACGTAAAGTAATTTTTAAGACAAATCATCTAAATATGGAAAACTATTATTGCGTAGATACATTTTTGAAGATGTAAATTATTTCGTTTATAGTTTAAATTATTGTTTTGAAACACACGTAAGCCTAATCGAGGTTTTTAATTTTTAAAACTATAATTTACAAATCCTAAGTAATAAGGATAATAATGTGCAGAGCTGTGTCAAAAATTAGTAGAACATATTGTAGTGTTACAAAAATAGATGTTCCGCGTATATTAGACAATTTAACGACTTTTAAATTAATTACACTGCCTTTAATTAGGATATTTCTAGACTAGTCCGTAAGCGAAGAAGGCACAATATGTTCTATTGATATATGTACATATAATATCCACCTGAATATTCCGTTTCTCATCTCATAAATAATACATAATACATAATACAATACACCAATTCTGTATATAACATGTTATAAGCCTTTGCTGGATCTGTAAATGTTCTAAATGTTAATCCTGCATTTTGTACTTTTTGACAACTTTTATAGACGCAGACATCTGATCCACTGTAATATCTGCCCCATATTACTGCACTTTTCAAAGTATCATTCTATAAGTATATACACATTTATTTACTTTGGTAATTAAATACTTCTCGCATACATCAGTAAATATATATCCACTTATGTGTTTTTCTCGGCCTATGTGCATCTGCATGTGCATCTGTTTCAGGGTACATGTTTGAATGCCCCCATGGATTCAACTCTTTCTAGCAAACTATTACCAAATCATTTCGCAAGTCTATATTAAATATGTTTTCTGCATAATACATAATATACACACATATATAATATAGAACACCCAATGGGGTAGTCGGTGTTGATCATAATTTGTGGCGATAGTGGCGATGGTGTAAGGCTTGAACTTCCCTCGACCATCTCTCGACCACCCCATCCCCGCTCAACAATTTCATTCCTCTCCTCTCCTCTCCTCCCCTAGGAACTCCAATTACGATCGAGCGGCGCTGGAGAAAGCAAGCCGGAGCGGAACCTCACGGGGAACCATCCACACAGCCAATTCAGAAGAGACGGAGAGGGGAGAGACGTGGGAGGGTGTGGTTCTAGGGGAGAGGATGAAAATCGATGAAATAATAGACTTCTCGCTATCGCGCCGGCGAAAGAGAGAGATTATTCAGTTCTCTCCGCTGCTATTTGCGTCTGTCTAAACATATACAACATCATCCTACTGTACCCGGCGAAGCGGTAATATACATATATGTAATTCATATTTGTTTGTACATATTATTGTAGTTTTCCGTAATTGTACACGCCGGGTTTTCTTTAATCCTTTTCTCCTCTGTCGTCTTCGGTTGAGAATATTGTAGTCTTCATATCTCGCCTTCTTTTTCCTCTAGCTCCTCTCTGCTCTTCGCTCGCTTCTTGACACCTCGCCTCGCCTCTCTGCTTTCCTGATTGCAACATATCCTAAGGATCAGGTCTCACTCTTTCTTTCTATTTTCACAAGATCATCTGCAGCTGTCGGTCACCACGAGGATAAGTTCTTGACTACGGTGGTGCTCGCAATAAAACTAAAACTGACCGATAATACGTTTTACTCGGAGTAATCTAAAATATTTTATTTTTATTTATTTGTTCACACGAAAACATATTTTCAAAGGAAAATAACTTTACGAACTCAAGTGTTTATCTTCTCGAATAAACAGGTGAGGATATTTTCTATTTTTCCTCATATATAATATTAATTTTATTTCAAACTTACGTCAAGTATATTATAATAGAATTTATTACGACAATTTATGCACCTGTTATATCCCATAATATATTTTACGAATAGGTAACTAATTGTCTAGACTAAAATTATCAACAAAACTGTTCCAGATTATTTTCATATCAACTTGCAAAGTCTCTAAGACTTCTTTTGAGTTCGGAGTTTGTTTTTCGTCAGTTATAATTAGCAGCATAAAAAGACATTATAATGTCATAGTTAATGGTTTTGTTACATCTTTGGAGCTATGGATGCCATAAAATAATGGAAATAAAACGAATTACTAAAATAAAAAAATAAATATATATTGTTAAATTGAAAAGTAATAAATAAAAAGTCTTCTTTTGGAGAGAATAAAATATAAGATGATTAGATATTCATAGGTATTATGATTCCGAGCGTCAACAGTTTGTTACAATTTTCGATATATATAAAAACATTGCTAACATTTTCCAAACACCTAAAAATTGTTTAATCCATTTATGACTAAATTAGGGCTACTTTTTTACCGGGGGTTTACAGAAGTCTCAAGTTTTTTCCATTATTCTATCGACAGATTGAAGCACGAAAAAAACTTTTAAGTTAAGGATGTTGATTTTTCTTACAATGAAAATGAAGAAAGAAAATCAAGCAATTTCCACAAATATTTCTTAACACATGAAAGGTGTGACGAATTATAAATTAAGTTTGAAGCATATCATCACACTGAAAAATATATCCTCCCAATAAAAAACTACATGCTGTAAATGCATGTGTTGTTTACAAACATCGCTGCAGGCAAGTTAACAATTTTAGATATTGTGCGTATTAAATTTGCCTTTTTTTATTATAGATGTAATATTATCCGACGATGCTTGCTTAAATAGTAGAATACCTAATATATAGCTTATCTTGTGATTTCTTTAAATATCAGTATATTTTACTAAATCAAACCTCAACTTTTCGTATTGTTTAAGTTCCCCAATATCAATTTTGTTCTCAATCAAATTATAACGGCCTTTTCTACCAAACCTCCAGATGACACCGTTCGTTTTTTAAATGGTTTTATAAATTATATTATCCTTCATAAGTTGCATTGAATAAAGAAAGGAGGTTATTTAGTATGTTTCAACAGTATCCAAGGATAACATGATTGTGACTAATAAATAAATATGTGTCACAGAATTCGATTTTTGTTGTTGTGAAACAGCAAAAGCAATAGAGTTAATAAGTATAATTCCTTTCATGATTCTTTCCACTTTTTGAAGATCAATACTGTCAGTAATTTAAACGCATGGTTTGTGTTATTTTATTCAAAACTATGGAATAAATAACGCGTGTTATTTAGTAGAATATGATTGTATATATACAATTCAGCTTCGTTTTTTAATGATGCACTCATTGTTAATAATTTAAAAATAGGTATGAGTTTTACATTTATATAAAACCAAAAATATTTTTCTCTCTTATAAAAGTACGAAATGACTTCTTTTGTCAACTACAAGAAAAATGAGATTAAAATGAACGAATAATGATAATTTTTATTACACACTAAAAATAAAATAGTTGACAATAATTTTTAAATACAAATTGACCATGTCCTATATTTGTATTGCTCTGAATTTGATAAAATTTACATCAATTTAATAAAATGTGCTTTTGCAGCATGATGAATCAATTAAATTAGATTTCTTAGTATTTAAAAAATTTGTTTTTGAAGTAAATTTTATTTCACTTTCACATTTACTTGAAAGTTAGTTTTAAATGTTTGCACTTCCAAAGATTTTAGAAGTCTTTTAAAAGAAATTGTTAATAAATACAAGTTTCAAAACACTTTAGAGTCTTTATAGTTATCATTAAGTTAAAAAATCGATTTGGTTTAATCCAGCTATAACCCTTCTTTGTGACTGTATATATATTGTGAGTTTCTTAGTAGTTCGTCAAGAGCATATAAGATTTTACAAGCACTTTCCTAAACCAGACATGAATTAAGTTAATTTTTACCTTCTGATATTTAAGCATTATAATCCAAAATATTTTGCCCAAAAATCTTAGATATAATATATAAATTCGGAACACATTAAATTATGTTTTGGTTATATTGTACATGTATTGTGTATAATATAAATAGTTTTATACAAAACAAAACAAAACAAAACAAAATACAAAAATATGCTCTAAAATGTTATGATTAGAAATATTTTTTAACAAAACAAAACAAAACAAAACAAAACAAAATACAAAAATATGCTATAAAATGTTATGATTAGAAATATTTTTTACCGACATCGCTTTTTATGGCAAATTCATGAAATAAATATTTTCCAGATATTTATTTAAGATATACTCTATTTATCTAGATATAGAGTTTCTTTAGTTAACAATGCTTTTACACTTAATTCTTAAACATTCTTATATATATATAATATATTACTTTATTGTTATCTCAAGTGGCCAACTCCAGCCTTTTCAAATAAACGAGCAATCCTTTTAAAAACTTTTTACGTTTGATGAATATTTCGATCCTCTGAATTTCTATCGAATCCAGTCTTGTTTGTTAACTTCTAACAACAAATTATTTTGGTAGACCTGTAGATAATGTCCATATACTCGTACATGCTGTATGTCTACCGAACTTAATTCGTCAGTAAACCATGACTCTTATCTTATCTCGCTTCAGTGTATAAACAGAAGAAAGATGACACAGTGCTTGATCATTAATTTCAATATTCCACTGAGTCAGTCTTTTGATAATATATATTCTTAAGTTGAGGTTCCCTCTTAACTCTGTTTCTCCCCTCATAACTATACGTCCTAATATACGTACTTAAATGTGGCCTTTAAGAATAAGAAGAAGAAGAGAGGCAAGAGAGAGGATAATGGGGACTCATGGTTTAAAGGTTCCTTTCAAGATTCCTATTCTGTCTTTGTTTAACAGAGCTTTTTTCTTTCCTAAATTGTGCCTTGTTTAAAGTTGAACTTTTATGAAATAAAAACTAAAATAGATTCGCACTAATTAAATTTTCTAAATAAAAGTAAGAAGTGGTAAATAGATATTTCAAACGCTCATGAGATTGATCAAGACTTAATATCATGAATCTGCTTTGCAAATATCCTAAATATTATGATATACTTTTTATAAAAAATAGAAAAATATTGAATAATAAGGAATTCAAATATAGATTATATCAACAATTATCTATACTTTGTATTAAAATAAACTTTGAATTATACAATTTTTCATACATAAATATATGTTATATTAAAATATAAATATATGGTAACAATCATTTAAAATTATTTAATGTTATTATAATATAATAACATATATAATAATATATATTATAATTATTATATAATATACATAGTTCTATATAAAAATAGTGTAACGTAGAAAATAACATTATTCGATTTCATTTTTATTTGTATATTATAACAATGAGAGTTTCTATCCAAATTAATAGAGTCAGTGGCGGCCGCCATATTGCATTTGTTCTAATAGTGTTTCCATATTTTTGGGCGATATACATCATCTGGTAATTATTATGTATTCTGCAATTGGTGCCAAAAAAATTAAATTGTCGATATTTTCGTTTACCATGAACTTCAAATCGATATATATTAGATGTACCCTATGAAATGAATATATCAAACATTTTGCAATTTAGCTTATACCGTTATTTTTTTATTAAGAATTTTATTGAATCATTTACTGACACATTTTATGTATAATTTAATATTCCATAAAACCTAATAATAGTTGAAAATATTGAAAATATGTTGATAAACTGGATTCTTTCAAAATTTAATCTCGAAAATATTAACAATATTTTTTTCATTAGATGCGAATATAAATGTTCATAAATATGAATATATTTATTGGATGAAATCATGAATAACACTTCGTCTAAAATTGTTTACTTACATTTCTGGATTGAAGAAAAGAAAACATATATTTCAATGGAACTGTTAAAACTTGATCTTAGTTTTGGTTAAATAAAGTCAAACACCAATGTAAATAGAACTGCATTTCATTTAGAACTGCGTTTATCTGCATTTTAATAACTACTGTAATGTTGAGAGCGACAACAGCATTTGTCTTACAGATTGTTTACGATAATTATTTCTTATTGAAACAGTATTAATATTTAGTATTATTAATATAAAATAACAAATATTTAAAATATTAGTAAACACATTTTTAATAGTTCGAATTATCTTAAACAATGTTTTAATTATCCATATGGTTAGGCATAAAATACCTGATCCAAATATTAAAAGATGTCTGCGAATATAAGGAAGAATACATTAATTTTCTAATAGAATAACATTTTCGAATTACTGATCTTTACGTTAAAATGTTGCGATAGGTAATTTTAGAAATTCTAAAAATGTTCCGAAAGCAATATTCATAAAATGTAAGAACAATTTAGATCTACATATGTAAGTAGTGCGAGAATACTGAGTGGGTTGAGAGTGATTATATTATATCCCTATACAGGCTTTTAGGCATACTACACATTTTTAGAACAGTAATATGTTAATAAGTAAGTTTCGAATTTTATATATTTTGTCTAAAGTTCGCCTTATTGTATATTTTTTAATTCTCTCTAATGATATACGTAGAACCCAATTAAATGTTACTTTATACACAATATGCAGTTCTATAAATTAGCCTACAGACATTTCCTATTAATTCAAATAATTCCAATCGTTCATGTTTCAATTTTTGTTATTCTAAACCTATATGCATTAATTAAAGAATTATTCTATCTAAAAGTATCAAACCCAAATTTTCAAGTAGCATTATAGAGGTTTATAGACAACTGTTTTATCCAACAATGGGGTCACCTCCTATTACTTATCTAATTATGTGATGTTCTATATATAATAAAAATAGTTTATTACAACTTGTTATAAACGGACAGCCTTTTACTTTTGAACATCACCTTAATAACGTGAATATACAGTAAATGAAGATTATTTAGACTAATACTAATTGTGTATGAGTCTTTTTAAATTTTAGTTTAACTTCAGCATAAAAGCTAATATGAATTATGTCGACCATTTTTTAACAAGTATGACATAGATTGTGTGCATACATATGATATAGGATCTTAATAATTAGTTTGATGCAATTGTCTAGAATGTTAATTATGAAACTATTTATTAGATAATAATCAATGTGCAGATAGAAAATATAACTTACAAAAAAATACATATACGAACACCGCAAATACTTTAATATTTATTTTAACCATGTTTCGATATTTAATTCGTCAGTTATAAAATGTTCTTTTCATATTTTAAGTATTTATCTAGATATAAAAAACACTTGAAATATTGACTATTTTCGATTTTCTGTAGCTTCTTAAAAGACAAATAATTAAAATATGGTCAATATGCAAATATTTTTCTAGAATGTTTATAGGCATATTATAAAGAAAAAATGCGTTACTTCAACTGTGGATATGTACATATTACAATCTTTCTACCTAAATAAAGGTGAAGAAAAAATATGCATATTCATATAGTAGGTATATACACGAATAGAGCCATAAGATATCAATGAATACAAAAAAAAAGAATTATTCAACTAGTAATTTAGGGGTAATATATTTGCATTTTATTTAATTCGTTCCTAATTAAACATAGCTTAGTATTAAAGATTGTTACTTTTTTCTTGACAAATAATTTATCATTCTAATAAAAGAACGAATTGGATATTTTCTAATTTTGAGGAAATTAAACTATATAACCTTAAATAATATTAAAAAGAAATATCAAGCTAGAACATAGACTGAATATCTTTGATTACAAAATGCTCAAACTATATGACGAATGAAATTTTATACATATACATATATGTGTCATTAGTTTCAAGTGTTGTTGAACATTTGAGAGATATAAACGATAGGGAAAGGCATGTAGGGCATGGAAATAGAAGTATTATAATCGATATTGGATTTGAAATGGATTTAATAAAAAATCAAAATGTAGCTCTTGTAACAGACTGTTGTATAATACAGACTGACAGCTAATGCGAAAGGTGAAAGGTTTTTTTTAGAATGGTTTGTTTACTTAAATACACTGACTATTGAATTCAATACGTCATACATCGAATGATTCGTAATGCTCCGTACATTTAAGCCGGCTCGATGAAATTATCGATTTCTAATGCAACAAATTTAAAATAATATGTATTTTGATTTTGTATTTTTTTTTCATGATAAGTTCAGCTGAAGAAGTAGTAAAGAAAATAAATTGATCATTTGTTACTGAATCACGTGATTACTTAATCAACAATAAGATTTTGGCTTTTGGTGTTGGCTTGACAGAAAACATTAACGGTTTAATTTCTTTCAAAACAAGCTATCAAGCCAATCGATAAGTTCATCAAGCCAGCTTGACCGTCTGGCTTGACCGAGTGGATGGGTAATTTTGGATTGACGAGCCGGCTTGAATGTGTGTAGAGGAGTTTAGACGAGTTTATAGAAACATTTTATGGTTAACAAGCATACATTCTACATTATAGAATAGAAAGAATATATTCCAAACAGGATTTATTGCCTATATCTCTCGGTAACTCAGCAATTAATGACCTTGACACTTTGGACCAATTACAGAGGCCATAATGGGCTATAAACCTTAATTTAAGTAAAATATTAATATTTTTAAATTTACATTGTTTTAATACCAAGTTAAAAATGGCCAGTATTTGATCTTAAAAAAAACCCGTTGCTAAGGGAGGCCTAACAAAACGGTCCCACAATTGCCAGCCCCTGATATCTCCTGATATATAGACATTGCTTATTTACCGAGATACAGCTGTTTGAGATATATACGTTCTTTTCTATGTAAAGCTCTCGTAAATTGTATGTCGCAGTCGAATTAATGAGACTGATTAAGTTTACCACAAAATGCCCCAAATGACTCTAATCATTGCTATCTCCGATAAAACTTATTCCTTATGATCTATAAATATCTACAGGATTATACACCAAATAGAGTTTTTGTCAAATTTTACCTCTCTGATGTCTGGAGTATTTTTTATATCATGCATGAATGTGAATAAGAATGCCTAAAAATGCCTAATAATTACCAAGCGTTACTTAAAATTATTGGCATTATTAATTACTAGAAATTCCAAAGAAATACTAGACATTAATAAGAATTACTGCGAAGTGTTAAGAATTACTAAACATTATTGTGAATTACTAAACATTATTGTGAATTACTAAACATTATTGTGAATTACTAAACATTATTGAGAATTACTAAACATTATTGTGAATTTCTAATAATTACTAATAATTATTAAAAATTGCTACGAATTATTGATAATTACTAAGAATTAATGAGAATTACTAAAGATTTTAAATAACTTAAAACATTATTAAAAACATTAACATAAAAAATTGTTAAAAATTACTAAAACAGTATACTTAATATACTTATGGTACCCAAACTTCGATATTTTGTGTACAGCTGTAAGTAATATGTACATTTTAAACATGCAAAAAACGATTAATTACTTTTACAAACAAAATTTAATTTTGGGAATAGGCCACTTTGTATTTCTATAAAATTGTATTTACTAATATTTGGTTTTATAGTAGAAATAGGTATATATCTAGGCTGAAACGATGTATGTCATTCCGTGAAGACGGTAATTAACTTTAAGATAGTATCGAAAATCTTTCAGGCTTTGGATTATCAGGGATGTTTCACTAATATCTTTTTAGGTAGGATTGATTTTGAATTTAGCTCTAGGGAGAATAATTTAGAAAAACAAATTGGTGTCTATCTGTGTATATATATATACTGTAGATACAGCATATGTTTCTAACATAGTTAGCTGTATAATAGAACTGAAATGCATTATGTTTTAACATGGTATAAATTTAAATTCTTTTCGTGTGCTGAAGTTTGCATACTTTTTCAGAAGAAAACCAAGAAAAATATTTAATTGAGAATTTTTACAATTTCTGGTACTGTTCCGTATTTACCAAATTTGTTTACAAATGAAATTATAATTATTATTCAATATCTACATTTTGTATATGTCTTTTTATTCGATGTGTTTTAGTATGCATTTTGACGAATATCCAGTATATTGATTATTAAAATTATACTCTTCGCATATTACATGTCCATTTTCATTATTTCAGACGTCTTTTATTTTGTTTAAATATCAAGATTTCAAAATATTACAAATGTAAGGGGGCTGTGTGCGAGTTAAAGGCACAATTTTACGTTTTGGTGTGATAATTTTTGTTTTTTGTTTTTGGTGCAATGCTTTATATTTAATAATTTTGGTGTAATACATACACACCAACACACCAACACACACCAACACACATAGGTGTATACACATATATATATATATATTTTGGCTTATATATTGATATAAGCCAAAAATGGCAAAAAGTGTGTTAGCTCAAATCATAAAAGAAATGAATTATCCGTTAAATGTGTTAGCTCTTTAGTTAGTAATATTAGACTTGATCTAACTACTTTAAAAAACTATTATACTAAAAGCATTTTGTCTAGGATATTTATAATTGTATTAATTCATTCAATCTAATGTATTTTCTATTAACTTTATGTATTCACCATTCACCATTTAACTTTTGATATTTCTATTAATTAAGAGATAAACGTTATAAATAGCTCATTTAAGCGTAAAATAGACAGCTACCTATGTGTCACTGGACATACCTTTACAATTATATATAATTAAATGCTACATTAAATAGTCTATTAATAATGTATTCAGAAAAATTTGGGATATTAATATAAGCCAAAAAGAGCAAAAAGTGTGTTAGCTCAACCCATAAAAGAAATAAAATATCCGTTAAATGTGTTAGCTTTTTAGTTAGTTACATTGGACTTGAGCTAACTACGTTTGTTTTTATTAAGAAAATCATTAAGTATATTCCTGCCATAATAATACGTTTACGTCTTAATTATAAGAAGAAGAAGAAGAAGAAGAAGAAGAAAAATTAGAATAATAAGAATAATTACCAAAAAAGTCGTTTTTTGCACCTAAATATCTCGAGTTCTATGATAGTTATAAAACATTAAAATTGACAAGCTGGTTAATTTTCGGTGGCGCTAATAAAAGTTAAATAATTTCAAAATATATATTCGTTTTTAAATGGTAGCTGTTTAAAAAATGGCCGTTCTTGTGGTATACTAATATACCTTACTGTACGTAGGTTGCTCGCATGAGCTAACAACCTACTACCGTAAGTTTAGATTATATGTATATTTAGATCATTCTTTCAGTTTTCTTTTTCGTATATTAGGTATATATAAATAATTATTTGTTTGTCAAATATTTAAATATGTATAACTACTAGTTCTATGCTGTGTATTACACATTGAAACGATAAAGATATACAGCCCATCAATCTTTGTCAAATTGTTTTGACTCATTTTGTTTTGTTATTAAAATCAATGGCGTCTTTATACGTTTGTCACCCCGTTCGTGAGTACAGTTTATCATTGAAAATACGGTTATATTTAGCAAGAAGTAACAGAAGTACACTATCAGCTATTAAAATTGAATTCCAAATATGAAGAAGTGGGATGAATTAAAAATAATTTTAATATAAGTTGTATTCATCTTATACATTTCTGGCGAAATCTGTAAACGTATAATATAGTTTTGCAGGCTACCGTAAAATGTTTATGTTCTAATTTCAAACTGGAAACATATAATTTTCCTTTTAAAATTTAATCGAATCTTTAAAATATATTCAAAAGGAAATGTCGAAATATTATGTCTTTGACATAGTAAGTTGTGTTTGTAGGTAAGGTGAAGGCATATACAACAGTGCAATTAAGGGTATTTCGATAGTTATCCAAAAATTGTTTTCAATATATATGTGAAAGTCAATTTGTTGATAACAATAATGAATTAAATTACAATACGAATTATGCACATCGAATTAATATGAATCTGAAATTTTAAAGACAGCAAATTGTGTAAACATTACGATGAAATACAACTTATATACATTAAATATGAAAACAAATAAATGGACAATATATTTAAAAGTAAGGGGCGATCAAATTCGACATAAGTATTTAGAATTCGACGAACATGAATTACGACAGTTAGTTATATCTTATAGTTTTCTATGTATTTGTACTGTAAATTAGTTTGATACTTAATTTAGTTTAATCTTATAGTGTTAATGCAATAAAACGTTTATGATAATCCGTAGAAATTAAAAATATGAATAAAGCAATAAAAAAAATAAACAATTTAAACAAAACGATATTTTTTAATATAGAAGAATACATGTTATAAAATAAATAAAATGCAATGAAATATATATTAGATCTCGATTATATAACTTTATTTCTTATAGTTGCGTCTTTCAATTTTCTTCTAACTAGACAAATAATATCCAAGAAGAATTATACGTCGCATATGTTGACTGCAAAACCGGACGTGCAATAAGAACTCAAATACTCAATATAGAATCGGAACTATACTTTGGATTCTTATGAAGATCAATGTTGAAACAATTATGTTATGTGTATATAATTTACCCATTTATCCAAAATCGCGAAAAGAAATAATTCCCCTAATTTATTTAATTCTTAGTTTTATCACTTAGATACTACATATTATGACATACATAGACTTAATGCAAGTGAAATATGCGTTGCCATAGTTACTTTTTGTGCTGCCACTTCTCTTTATAAAACAGTCAGTCAGTCATGTTAACCGAGTAAGTTTACATTTATTTTAGTGAGTGTAGAATCGATTTCTTTGAAACATGTGTAGAGAAACATTTACATTATTAGGGTTGATTTTTCAGTTTGACATTCTGTAAACGATTTTTTATTCTTATAACATCAGGATAATGCTAATAATGAATAGTTATGGTGTACATGGAGATTAAGAGTATGGTTATATTAGAAGTGTAAGGGGATCATAGTAATTTTAAAATACGGCCTGAATGTACGTTTTTGTGAAATGCAAATTTATATAAAATATTTCCTGCTTTCTTTTCTTTTGAATATTTATAACGAATACCATAGTTTCCAAGTTTTCGTCTGTGTATATTTCATCTATATTAATGCAATAATACACTAATAGATTTTAGTACTGTATAAACGGTAATGCATATTTAACATATCACACAAGTACCTATATAGCATCTTATATACGACACCAATTAACGAAAGCCTCAATTGGTATATATTTCAAACGCTAACTAAGCAACCTCTGACCTTGAACTTTGGAATCGCTTGAGGCTATCACGGCCTATCGTGACAGTTGTGGCGCTTTGTCATATCTTCCTTAACGAGGAGTTATTTAAAATCATATATTCATGGCAAATTAAAAGAAGCCATACATGTATTTTAAACTTCCAATATTTAACCTCAAATAACTTCTCCCGTTGCTAAGAAACATATTGCAAAGCGCCACAACTGTCCGATTGCCCGAGATGATCTATAAGCGAATTCAAAGTTGCAGGTTGCTTAGCTACCGTTGACATAGAACCGTTTATAATATCTAGTTTCTATTCTATATCCAGCTTTGGTTAATTTATCTTGTAGAAACTTATGGGACAAATATTAATAATAATAATATATTTATTCGCACCAAATATAGGTAAAACATAACAGGAAAGAGAAATTAACAGAATTAAATTAAATTAAATTACATTTTTTTTGAGTTAATATATATATATACACCTGATTATTGTATACATATATTTATATATATATATTGTCGGTAAATGGCATAATTATAATTCTACATTGATAATTGTGATTTTTTCTTGACTATGTTGCCAATATGATTTATTTATCTGTCTGCCTTCAGTTTTTATATGGCTGATTAAAGTCTAAATTTTGGAACAATTACTTTTCAGAGTAATAATCTTCAATATAAATGAGTTATATATCACTTATTCAAAATATATCTACATGGTAAAATTACATAGTGGTTAACATCTACTATTAATTTCGTATTTGTCATAATGCATATTATCAATATTAGAAAAGCAGTTTACCTCAATAAATTTTGTTACGACTTATTTGCTCATTTATATAAAATGTATATATTTATAATAATTATTATAAATTTATATCATTTATATATTACACGTATGGCGCAATATAATGGTATATATTTAGTTAAGCGTCATATAATATTCAGAGCTCATATGTATTTCGGTGTACATATATACGATGTATACGGTAAAATTTCATATGTATACGGTGTAATTTCTTCGCTAAAAAGATCGCTTTATCCATAGAATGTGTCAGTATAATTGCTCCTGTCTATATAAATCTCAAGTATGAGATATCTTTCATTTCTAAATCTTCTTCTGTCATTTATCAAGTTTACCTATATCAACAAATGGTTCATGTTTTCCAATTCCATCTGAGAGTAAATCTTCTTTGCAGCGAGGAAGCTTATTCAATTTGAAAGTGCAAAAATATTCACTGTTTACTGACGGCAGTTCTTTTTCGTGTTTTCAGAATTTTGAATTCCGATTTATGCGCTAAAGTATTTCTTCTAACGTTTATTTGTAGCATGCAAAAGAAACAGACTCGTTTGTGGGACATACTAACTACATTTATAGTGTCATTTAAATGTTTCATTAAATTTAAAATTATACCTTGAACAGTTAAAATTAGTTAATTCTAAATTAAATTAATTTATGTGATATTTATCGAAAATCTAATTTCATGGAGAAATTAATTATGTTATTGTTTTTGTTTAGAATTCATTGATTCAATCTTAGATAATTTAAGCAATAAAGTGAGAATTGAAATGAAATTTGTACAGAATGATGTAATCTGTAAAATTATTTTGAAATGATTTCACAATATTTAATAGTTTTAATCTATATATACGCTTGTGTGAACATGCTTAATCCAAGGCATTGATAATCATGTTTTCTCTTAAATATATATTTATTACATTTTGTATAATCTTTCCTTTTTAATGAATTAAAGGAACATAATAAATAATGTAACTAATAAGTAGTAAATAAAATATGTACTATTAGTTAAAACAGGTAAGAATGGGTTGTAGAGGCGTATTCGGCAGATAAGACGTTTGGCAACATTAATACTATTGATGTATATTATATAGATTCATACAAAATCGTCTTTCTTTTTGTTTGTGAATTGTTTTTACAATGTATAAAAGAAGCTAAATTAATTTAAAATGTTATTAAATTGATGCCTGAAATGAACACTAATAGCATTAAACAAAAATACTAAACGATGAGTGAGAAATTAATATATAAATATGGTGCGCAAGTAACGTGATTCAAAGGATAATTTCTGTCGTTTGGAATAAACATAACAAAAAGCACAAGTCAAATTATGTTTCCATCATAGATGTGAGTATATGTGTGGTTATATATGCTTACGCTTCAAACAAAAAATAATATTTATCAAATGCGTATACGCCGACTGATTGTTTAAAAATCAATACTTTATATATATATATATTTATGTATGTATATCCGTTTGTTTGTAATTCTGATGTACAACTAAAAATAACATTGAGAAGTCAAAAAAGCACTGAGCTCTGTTCTTCATGAAATAAATATATTTTTGTTATTTCACCGATTTTGGCGGGTGTTAATAAGATGTGTATTTGCAATGCTTTTTGAGTTATCAAAGAAATCGGGTTGAGCTGTTCTTTCCCCTTCGAGTAAGAATTTTAACTCTTTGAATTTATATTACATGATACTGCATAATTGTATGTATGTACATATATGTATGCAAGACTAATTTTTATGTCAAAGACGTGAGCTTACAATGTACACACGCAGAGAGTATAATATATCTAAATATGTACACACACATCTAAGGGGGGCAAAAGTAATGAAGAATTGTCTTATCTGAAGATTCAAGCACATAATTTTAGCAGGATTTTTGAGCATCAAATAAAATTCGTAGGTTTTGTTCAACCAAAATTTGGAAATGAGACTTCCTATTTTTGCGTGTCGTTATCAGTTCGTGAAATTATTTTAATGAAGTGTATTGATTATTTAATAAAATTTTGTACTTCGATAAAGCTGTATATATGTTTATTATATATTGCCCTTTTTTATTGGTAAATATATATATATATAGATAGGTGTTTGTGTAGCAAATTGATGAGTTTTGGACCGACAAAAAATGTGAGAAAAAGATCCATTATGAATAAATTAGCTGCAAGAAAGATTTTAAAAGTATAATTGTAGTTACGTAATACATTAAAAATGACGTATTTTAAAGTGAATTCAATCTTAAAGTTTGGCTAAAAAAAGCATTTTAAGTCTTATTTTGCAAAAAAAAAATTTATTTGTGTATATATCGAAATAATTTTTACAGAAAAATATATAACTTATAGTTTGTAGATAATAATTCTGCCAACTTTTTCAATAATCTCTTTTAGTTCAGTTTTGATCGAGTTATCGATTTTTATGTGATATACCTAATGTTGAGAAACGAATCAATCCGAAACTAATCATTTGGCTAATATTTACCAATAATTAGATAAATAAATGCTGAATATTCTTTATATTGTTTAGCTTAGAAAGAGAGAGAAGGAGAAATGAACAAAATAGAAACCATTAAGGATACTTCTTTAACAAATTTATTGTAGTATATAACTTTGCAAAAATATAAAAGTCTTTTTATATATATTTTTTTCTAATTTTCCTATTTTATTAAGTTTCATTTTCCCAGACACCATTTTCCTCGTCAGTTGTTTCTATGAATTAAGGTCAAGCCCAAGAAAGAGAAACACATCTATAGTAGTAGCAGTCCATAAAAGATTAAAAATATAAAGAAATGACCACATCAAATACATTAGAGACCAACAGAGAGAGACACTAGAATAGACTCCAAATAAATTGACTAAGTTGCTATGATCCAATTCGATATTTAAATTACACTATATTGCAGACTTCCCCAATACACGTTTTAAGGATTTCGAAATAATGTTTTTTCTATATAGTAAATATATATAACTACATATATGTAATACCTAATGTACCTGAATCTTATAATTTCTGATTTATTATACCAGAAATACTATATATAAATATATGTATATTCTTTTCTTGGTCCAAATAACAGACGATGCAGACAGCATCTACTAAAGCCATTTTAATAAACTTTGAATAACTTTCTTTTCATATTTCCTTAAATGCTATTTTATTAAGATTTAATATTTACTTTTATTATAAGTATATATATACAAACAAAAATGATTTTGCTGATTTGATATTTTTTAAATATTAATAAGTGTAAAAATATTTCTCATTTCATCGCTATTTTTTTCAATAAATTTAAATTGACAAAATTCATCGTAAGATATTATATTTAAAAATAAATATATCTTGTAAAGATAGTTAAAATCTACAAAATAAAACTAAGACTCGAGTAAAGAAACTGAAAAGCGGAGAGATGCAAATAAATGTTTTTTATAGTATTTACTAAATTTATTAATTAAATAAATACAAATAAATACATATGGTAAGTAATTTTATCTCTTTAGCATCTGTAGTATAATAAACAAGATTAATTTTAAAATATGTCAGTAAAAAGTACCTTCATTTTTCTAACCATTGCCAAACAAGTTGGTTTTTCATTGTATGAATGAAAAGATCTATAAAATTGTGGATAATGTAAGTTTTTATATATTGTAAATGGTGTGTGTTTACTGTCCAAATTAGCGTAAAGTTTTGTTTACAACAGTCAAAGCATTTTTAGAACAAATTTTCTACTTCGTGAAAACTTACATTATCCACAGATTGTGACATTAAAAACTGTATCTACGACTATTTTCAAACGTATCATATATCTTTTACGTTCACACAATGGTAAATTTATTGACACGTTAGAGTATATATATGGACCTAAAAAGATTTACATCAAGTCTCAAAATGATATTCATAAAAAGCGTTCGTACCATATATTTCTCAATAATGTTTGTTTAAATATAAAAACGATGAATAAATGAAAATAATTTTATTTTTTTATTTTAAAGCTTATTTTATAATTAGTGTCAAACGAATAGTTGTGCAATCAACCAAAAACAGCCCAACTATTTATTTACACATCTATTTGGAACATTTTTACATATAAGAGTGATACATGAAGATTCATAGTAAAACAGTCTATAATTTTATCTAGCGATAATATACATATAGCATTTTGTATTTCTAATATTTATCATGTAGGTATATTTAATATTATTGAACGTAAAATAACTTTAATGCATGTGTCTTTTCATTTCAAAATTATTTAATATTTCATAATGTGATAGGACATTAAAGTCCCATTATTTTATATGTTATATATATATATATATACATTTAAAAAGATGGTTTGCAATCATACTATTCAACAGTCTAAGTGCAGACTATTTTATTTCATCTGAATAGACTCCGCTATAAGATTATTGGTTTTATTTTTCAAGTTTAGAAATTAGTTAAAATTATCCCAACCCGGTTAGTTTAACTGATTTGGTAACTTAACTTTGAAAGCAGAACCACCTATAAGTTGTTAATTAGTTTCGCAGTGAATTCAACGGATTTCATGTTATCCTGTATACATATCCGAAATTTCATTATTATAAAACCATAAAAATATACGATGGGAGTATTTTAAAAGATGAAATTACAGACTTAATGTAGACATATATACATAGTATGTGCGTATAATATTTTTATATATCTTTAGTAACATTCCAATTATAACAACTGTAAATATCTAAATGAGCAAGAAAGTATCAGAATGTACAAAATATAAAATTAAATGTATTAATTAGAAATGAAAATTGATGCATATTCTCTCTAGTTTATTTTATCTCATTTTTAAAAGATATTCTTTTTAATTTACTTTTTAACTTAGTTACAAATAGAACGAAATCTACCTTGAAATTGACGAGTATTGACGAGTATTGACGAGTATTGTACATATTGTTAATATACGAAGCGAGGGGAAATATGATAGTTGGCATCTAGCTAATGAAGGGAATATAAAAATAGATATTAAGATATCTTAAAAACAATTTTCTCGGGTTTCAAATTAGCTCTTAGCGTTTTAGAAATGAAAGGTATTATATTTTCTTTCAGCTTCGGTACCTACCATTGTTTACTATAATACAATCGCTGAAAATTAATTAAAAATCTCTCGGAAATATTTTTTCAGGTCGATGCAATTAATGCAGTTAATTTAGAAATTGAAATTCGTGTAAAATGAAAAGATATCAAAATATCAAATAACGGTCGGGTCGTTAAGCTTAACTTATAGTTATATTATTGCAAATTAATTAAATATCTATATTTTAAACATATTGACGTTAACATTTTGTAAATGGTTTGCAATTTTTTCAAAAGCTTTGAAAGATTTGAAATGTACATACAATTTAATAAATATTTTCAAATTTTGTGCCGTTAAATATTTCTTAAATACTTAAATATTATTTATATTTTACTAAACACAAAGTTCGCCCAGAAGTTTTCTTTCCATATAGGCTGTGTATTATATTTAATTTTAACAGGTGCATTTATTCTGAAAATTCAGTTTCTATCTAATATTTGTTTTTGATTCTCAAAAATGTATTATATCATTAGGAAGCATGTGTGCCGATAATGATGCAATGATTAAAAAAATAATTAAAAAGACAATCTTATTATGTATGCTAATAATCTAATTTATTTGATAATTTTTAATTATGCCCGTTTACTTAATTATATCAACTTGTTTTGTTATTAGTTTAGTCATTATTATGTAAAACGTTAACAAAATATAAGGTCATTTATGTTTCAATTAAAAGTTTTTAAAAATAAACATGCGTCTTAAAAAATTAAAGATTAATGAAGTGAGCATAACAATATGAAACGGACTGCTAATGTTTCAATTTGGATAAGAAAATTATTTTGGATATATTTTTATAATATATCAACAATAATAACAAAACAAAGAAAAAATAATGTAATTTATATTTAAGATTCACAACTTTTTATGAGCTGGGACAATTGATAAATAGCGTTTTAATCATGGATTAAATAATAATGTTTAAAAGGAGATTTTAACTAGAATGTTTTTGCTGTAATAAACCAAACAATTATGTAATAATATGCGAAATGCAAACTGTTGATTAATTCTGTTTATCATAATTTAAAGTAAATTGTTTATATTTTTATGCATATTTTAGTCAACATTAACTGGTATATTTTCTTATATATGATTTAAAAATAACGAATTAATAGAATAATGATTGTTTGAAAATGGCTACCGAAACGTTTATTCGAGTTAGTTGAGTATAAGAATTAAATGAATGTATGTATGCATTATTTTCAATACAAGTAGGTATAACATTAATATATATAGACTATAACATTATTTTTATTTAGGTATTTAATTTTTATATAAAATATCGTAAACTTTAAAAAATAATTTAGCTTCTTCTCTACAGAACATTTAAGACAATGCATTTATATATTCTTATTGGTCATGCATTCCAAAACGTATTGATTGATGTATGTGCAGTTAATGTGTCTATCATTTAAAATTATAGAGTTATTAAACATAGTTTCAACTCTTATCGATTCTGTATGCAGTTTAATTCTACTATTCAGCAACCCGAAAGCTTATGCAAAATAATGTTTTAAAGATTCACAGGAGTGAAACATCTTATTTAGTTAAATAGTTTTAGATATACAGGCTTTTAATTGCATTTTACAGACAACTTACATATGTTAAAATTGTATAAATATATAATATATTTGCTCTAAAAATTAATTTAACAAAACTATTTAATACTACTTTTGGTCTATCCATTCACATAAAATTTGTTAAAATAAAAAGATTTTCTATTTACAAAATTTACAGTACGATGTATATAGAATAAAAAAAGTCAAAGCTCTATGTTAAAAAATGCTCTTTAATTGAATAATTTTCCATAAATAAAAATAATGCTAATTTAATTACATTCCATTCTGTTTCAAATTTATGAAGATAATCTAATTATTGAACATACAATTACAGACTTATAAGTCCATATTATAGTCAGTTGAATTTCATTCAACATTCAAAGTGAGAAAATTTGGTGCATGTATAAAATATTGATGTATATTTAATTACTTGCATATAAAAAAGATTATATGGAATGCAAAAGGGACAGTAAATATGTTAAATTATGTCAAAAGAGTGTCTATTTTTTTCGGAAAACTATTTTCAAAATTTTTCTGCACACACAAATATTAATAATATTTTTTATTTCACGATTTGTTTGCGTTTATATTATACACGACTGTTGCTATTTGCTTCCAGAATTGGGTGATCAATCTATACAATATATGAATTCGACAAAAATAGAAATAAACTCGAAATTAAGTTACCTCTATTACTACAATTTGAGCGGATAAATATCCGAAATACTCGAAGTATTTCTAAAATAGGCATTGCCCGATTTAGTTCAGAGGCTACAAGAAAGAGGAAGTAAAAAGTTAGTGAGTTTTGAGTTTTAAAATAAATTTAGTTATAATTTATAAGAGTTATGAATGATTTATTTGTACTTAATTTCGTTCCCGCGCGATGTAAGCGACATCAATTTTAATATTTATATATCGTAATATTTTGAAATTATTGTTGCGTTATATATTATATATGTATGTAACATAATCTATAATTTCTATTGATTTTCTTGAATGCAGGCATGTAAGTATACATAGTAGTTAGTTTTAAACACATCTAATTCCTCTTAATAACGTATTATTTGTTTGTTGTACCTACATTTCTACCACTCATCCTGAAAATAGTTCTCCTAATACATAATATATTTACTATTATTCAAAGTAATTTCCTAATGGTTTATCCAAAATGGGAGTGCGTATTTATATATATTTATGCCACACGTCACGTATATATAATTCGACAACCGATATAATAAACCGATGTTAGAAAACAATCATATTAGTACCGTCTTCAGCAAAATCGCGCTGCATTTTAAGCAGTAATTAAAATTTAATTCTGTATTATCTATTTCGTCATCAAATATGCACCTATAAGCGAGGCGTATATTTATGGTATATTTAGGGTATATTTAGATGTTAACAAGGCTTATATACATGTTTGAAACTGTCTTCTCTATATATTATGTTCATTATAGACTGAAATATAAATCATGAATAAATCTACGTATAAGGATCATTATGGAGAATGGTTTGGCCTTTTTAATGATCGCTAATCTGAGCTTATGAGCCTATTCTCGCGCTATGAGATTGTGACATCCATTATAACAAAAATTCACTTTACAATCGGACATTGTTATATTGGAAGCTGTGTTTTATTTGGTTTTGCTTGAAACAATTCAATAATACTCAAAGAGTCAGGGGTAAGTGGGTCATTAATATGTTGTTTAGATCAACTATTCGCAATTTAATTATACAGGAACTTAAGTGACAATTACAGTTATATTTAGATCATTATATTTATGGTGATATTTATTTATATCCTGCCGTTGTATCGATAACTTGATTTTAGATGAACAAGGGCATTGTAAAAATATATATCCAATTAAATGTTTATAATATTTCATCACAAAAGTTAAATATAATTTTTGTATTATTTGACATGTGTTTATTTCGTGTTATGTATATATACATATATTTATGAACAAACTTTTTAGAAAACAAAATGTTGACTTTTGAACAATATTACAATTAAACGTATTTTATAAACAATAAAAATTCATCCGAATGTTTTATTTGTATATTTTGAAATATATACTGTTTTAGATATGAAGATACTTGTAATTATTTTCCACAATTAATATTCCAAAAGTAAGTGGTATACAAATCCAGGTTATCATGCAGCTTTTAAATTGGATTTTGAATTAATTGATGTATTTATTTTAAGTTTTTTCGTTTTTATCATATAGTACTGAGCCATATATTTCAATTTCCTGGGAATATATAATATCTCCTAACACATTTATTCTTGAAAGACATAGACAGAACTGTTAATATGGAATGGGTAAGACGAACAATTTCAATTTATTTTTCAGACACCTATAGATAGAAATGATTTGATATGCGACCTATTTTATGCTTTAATCCCACAGATTGCGTTTAGGCATCGCTTACCAATTCCAAATATATACAGGTTTTCCTAATAACGAATTTTAATATATGTAAAAAATATTATATTTAGAAATATTGAATCTCCTGACAAGTAACTTCTAATTTCTCCAGCTGACGTTCCCTAAATTCTTGAACTTCTTTTTTATTTCTTATAATCGTGTCCTTTCTTTCCAGTTAGTTTGGAGAAAATAAATTTGAGAAATTCTATATTTGTAAGTTAACATTAAATATACGTTTTGACTGAATTATATATTTGAAAAAATAAATTTTATTTTATAGTCAGCTGAAATGATTTTAATTTCCTAAATATTAAAACGTAATAAAACCGTGAAAACCAAAGTGGGTTTTGGATGCATTTGTAAATATAATCGGAAGGCCATTTAAGTGAGTGGTTATAACATAAGTAACTGAAGGACATGTCTACATGAATCTAATCAACAGCATGTTATAGCTTCCCATTAATGCTCTGTATGTCTTCGTGAGTTACCCTGTTATCATACTATCAAGGCCACCTTGATACAATACAAGCTGCAATTAGTGTCACTTATTGTGCTGCCTATCCAGTGAGATATTATCAACTAATCTTTGGGAAGCCAAACCATTTTAGGAGATAATATATTCTTCGAAGGAAGTGGCCGGTAGTGTTTCAATAAAAATTATTTTTGGTCGGTAGTATTGACATGTCTGTGAAACACACTTTAAATAAGATGAATCCAGTATTTATAATGATTCGGTTGATGACGCAAAAGCAAATGATGTCACAATGTTTTGTGTAAAGAAATTGTATTTAACTAACCCGTTTGCAACACTTTTAAAGTAGGTAGCCATATATCTTTTAGAATATTATTTTTTTACAACTTAACAATCCTTCTAATGTTAAATTATTCGTAAGTTCGACGGCTTTATGAAAAAATATTTAAACTTTCTTCTTTGTAGAGTCTTATTAATTTTTTATTAAATTTTAGGGCAAAAATTCATATTATTAATAACTTTCAATTGTTACTCGGTGTTACTTAATAATAATTCAATTCATTTTACCATAATAACGAAAATTTACAATGAAAAACAACAACAGCTTTTATTGTAAATTTTGTTTCCGTTTTTATTAAAATATGCCTCCATAAAACACGCTTCTGATGTTAAACAATTAATGTTAGAATAATCCGTGTATTTTACTACTACATATTAGCTTAAGCCCGTAAAGAATGAATAAATACTAAGTTGGTCCTATAATATCTAAATTTTCAGGCTAAAATGTATGTAAATTTTGCAAATTGGTATACTAAAATGCTCAAATTATTTATATGTTCGAATGCTTAGAAGACCCCAATACTGCCTTCTTAAAACTTAATTGATAGACCATTCGTTCTCGTCGTTCATTTCAATGTTTTATTTCTACTACGATGTCCGCATCTTGGAATGAATAAGAAGATACAGCTAGCTTAATATAACATTTCCAAAATGCGTCTAATGGCAGTCTAGGTAGAACTATTTTCTCCCTATTTGCTCTTTACGTATTTTTAGGTAAAGTTATATTCACACTTCATTTATAGCTATTTTCTACAATACATAAATATTTTTATAGTTTGTTGCATGTATTATATTTTATTTTATTGTATCATAATCCTGATTAGCCTTGATTATATATTTTATTTAAAAGAACTTCTAATCAAACTTGGCTAAAGTTTAGTTTAGAAATAATTTTAATTTTTCTGAGTAATGTAACCATTATGATAATAATAATAAAAAAATTCAACTTAATTCAATTATTTTCTATTAATAAATAAATAAACAATTTCGTTATAAATTGATTTCAAGTAATAGTATATGACAGTGATATGTTTTCTCATAGCCTGATTTTTATCTGTTAAATAAGCCATTGAAGAGACTGGTTTAGGCTTTAAATTTATCTTTATAAAAATTAAATCTATAACAAATGATTTTGCCAGCTTTTGCAGTTATTATCTTACGCAGATAATTAGTTAGATTACCGCAAAAGCTAGCGGAATAATTTGATAATAATAAATTGTAATACAAATGTTGAGATAAATTTACAGCTTAGTAGTGTTATTACTAATAAAATAGCATTAACATATAAAATTGATAAAAAAGAGAGAAAGAAGCACTGGCTGCAAATATAAAGTGAATTTATTAATTACAAATTTTCGAGGTTAAATTTCTTAGTCATGTGGACATTTTTTTATTATTTGAAATGCTTCACAGAGCAAACCACCTATTCATTTTATAAAATTAATAGATTAGAGTAATTGCATTATTTCATAAATAGTACAAAATTTTCAATATTAAAGATAGCTAAACAATAGAAAGATGGAATGATTCTAAATATATATATAATTTTTGAAAGCTTTGCCAATTGTTGAAGCTGCTTCTAATACAAATCAATTCATGGTGTCTATTTTTATTTCGGCTAGATAAAATATTGCAAGATAATTGAAAGGCAATTTATAGTTATTTTCTATTATAAATCTAACGTAGCTTGTTTAATACACGATCACACTCTCGTAATTTGGAATAATGACATTTTTGAGCAATTAAAGAAGATTTCAAAATGCTACTTTCTTGTTATAAATGTTTTCATTATTAGTATAATAAATATATTTTGAAAAACATTAGAAATAACTATAAACACAACATAAGCTACGCGCGAACACAACCAGTAATCTTGTTTCTTAATTCTCATCGAATCGGAAGGTAGTTAACTGACCTATCTCTTGAAGAGAATTAAATTTCCAAATAATAAATGTTCTACTTTTAAATCTGAAGTTAAGTTTTACTTTAGTTTTTGGTTTAAAAATGCTATTGAATTATTGTATGATATATTTAATAAAAATTGTATAAAAATTAAATCAAAATTTTGTTTTCTAATGCTGTAAGATTTTAAAGTGATAACATTTTGAGTTCCAAAAATTACATCTAAATGACATTTATGTTCCTATCGGTTTATACAGGTAAAAATATTGACTTTGTCTGCATTGTTATTTAATAGTTATTTAGAATTATGTATTTTTTTAATTTACCGCATAGTGCTTTCGAAAGTCTACCCGAGATATTATAGTATATATTATTAATAGTTATATAACAGTTATTGTATATAGTTATATATGGTTATATTACAGATAATATTTCGATCGAAATTACACTTTAACATGTGCGTACTTTTTCTAGTTGATATATTTAAAGTCTAATTTTGTGACTTATGTGAAGTGCTTTTATCTTATATATAATTATGTTATATATATTATTATATACATAATATGAAATTTGTTTATTAGGTCGCAATAATTTTACTAAAATATAATAAGAATGTAGTTTTTGAGCAGATTTGTAGTTATTGCATAATATATATAAACATATCTGTTTTAGAATCTTTTGACTAGATGAAACTATGTTAATTACTCAAAATGGAATAGTTTTTAATATACTTAGTGTATTCTTTAGTTCAATTAAGAAAAAAATATATACTTAATCAATTTATTAATTACTGCAGAGCTTTGCATGTTACTTTTTAAAATATTCGAATAATTGAGTTTATGCGTCAACATTGAAAGTATGACTGTAAAAAGAATCGATATTAAATACTTTTGCTCTAATAAACTCACTATGCAAGACTGATTTTAATTTAACTGTCATCTGTCTTTGATTTATTTTTTCAGATTTCATGTTTTTCTTTATTTTACATAAATTCTCTAGCGCAGGAAAGATTAAACTGTGAACTTCAATTACTGTTGGACTTAATTTTATATATAAGAGAAAATCAAGTTCTGTTATTCCAAAGTGTGATAATAAAATAGGTATAATATGTAAAGCTTATCCTCGGAATATGTTGTTTATAATATATGATTAATGTGCAAATATTGTATGTATTTTCAATTATATCAGGATGAAATAATTCCCAAGGAATATTTGAAAATACAACATATTTTGCATTAATATTTTTCGTTTTTAATACTTATATGTTTTATATTATATTATTATTATGAATTATTAATGATAGAAAAATTGTTTTCAAATGTAAATTTCTATCAACAGCTTTCTAAAATGTACAATTATTATGGTAAAAGGTTAGCATAGGGAATTAGTGATTTTACAAATATATTTGAAATAGTGACAATAAGTAATTTCAAAATATGTATAATATTAATTTATACTTTATATATACTTCTAAATATATAATAGCACCATGTTTAATTTTGAGTATGAACTCTGCATTAATACGTATTTGAATACTTTATATTTTTCTCCAATTTTCGTTATCAATGCTTTATACGAGTAAACGTTTTAATGTAACGGAACGCTATTTTACATAACGATCTTAAACTATTGAGTAAACAAGATTCTCGATACAAAAATAATATTATGTATTTGTATTACTAATTATGACACAAGTATTTATCCAGTTGCAGGACAAAAAAGTATCGTTTCTAATTAACTTGTTGCTACAAATTAACGGAACAATTTTGTTCACAGAAAAGATAAAGAGAGAGAACAAGCTATTCCTATATTTTTCTTATATCGTGTTATACATGAGATTTTGTATGTCAAGTTGTTAGTTTATAGCTTTATAATTAGTAATTCATGCATAATGTACCTAAATGCATAAATGTTAATCTCTTATATATTATATAAAAGTTTAACATTTATGCATTTAGGTACATATAATCAGTTATCAAAAGCTAATTAGCTTGTGTGGTAACGATGGTAACCAAACAATTTCATATTTGATACACATATATATGCAGATGTGCATCCGGAAACTGATATTTATATACAGGTGGATATACGATAAATAGATAATTGTTCTTTATAGTTTTCCATTCAGTGCTAAAATAATGCCCTACCCTTGGAGCTGTATATTTACCTACATATATAGATCGTAAAAGTTAGAAGATACCATCATTCCATAAGCTTATTGGGAAAAAGCTTCTTCATTGTGTAATTGACTGTACAAATTTCATTTTCATTTATTGAGTCAACATTCGCTAGTAACAGAGTAGCAAGTTAAATGCAAATAATAATCGTTCCTGGTTTTTGAAATTGATTTTTTTATACAGAAAGGCAAGTTGAAAATGTATCAAGCAATTTGTCCAAAATTAAACACGTGTAAAGTTGTCGTTTTAAAATAATAATAATCAATTTTTCTTTAGCAAAAAAACCGTTTTATTACATATACTATTTTGTATGTATTAAATAAACAAAAAATTATAAAGACATTTGGGGAATTGAAAGAAATAATAATAACAACAATTTGGAAAATAATTAATAATCTATGAATTTTATGACATATTAATAAACAATAAATTTTCTACAGTAGTAGATTTTTTTAGTATTTTCCAATACTAAAGCTTATATAGCTGAATAAGTATTTATAATCTACATAAGCTTTTATGTATTTTTGTATTAATGCAATAAATATTGTCATTCCTGATGGTCCGCATAAGACGAAACGAGTTGAATATATTTTATGATGAACATATTTATCTTGGCTTTTATCTGGTATTACGAAAATCCATAAATTTGCATATAGAAATTAACATATATACGACTGCACAATATTTTACCTACATATATTAATAACTTAAAAGGCAGTCAGTCAATTTTTTATATGAAAATTGTTATTTATTTATATTTTTTGTCAAACACTCATTAACGTTAAGTTTATTAATTCAGTCATTCATCCATATAAAATACAATTTCATTAATACAATACTATTAATAGAATATCCCAATTCGCGCTTTTTATAGTTGGCCAAAGTACCGGTTGATATATTATTCGAGGTCAGAATAATGGGGTTGTTTTACTCTTTGAATAATTCGAGTATTTTTTTAGATAAGAATTCGTTGATATTATTCGTAGTCATAAAGTTGACGGAAAATATTTTGTTTCAAATAATATACCATTTATAATTAATACGTTATATTGTTTTTAAAATGTGTTGTGAATAGGTAACATTTTTAACGTAAATATGGCAAAGTAGTTTTTGTATTCAATACATAATATTATGTTATCTATAGAGTAAAAATAGTTTAGACTCTTATGGATTTCGTATGCATCACGTTGTAAATTTTATCTACAAAAAATCATTTTATTTCAATAAAATGTCAAAAAGTTAGTATTTAAAAAGTAGTAAAAATATTCATTGTGAATTATTTGTAAGAATTATGACTTTTTAGCATTTTTATAAAGTACCTATGTTGTCTGACAATTACAATACATTACATTTATACCTAAGAATATTTAATTAAGTATACTGTTTTATGGATATTAAGTGCTTAACGATTATTTTATTTAAGGCTTTAAGGTATCGAAATAGTTGTAACAATTGAAATCAATATCATTAAAGTCTTATCTTGAGTTCTATTCACCTCACATTCAACACTGATATATTACTTGTAAATATAAATTAATTGATGCTTAATATTGCATTTTAAAAGTTAACTAGTAAAATTGGTTAGAAAAGACACGTGATTAGTATTAATTTAACATGAATTTCAGTATTATTATCGATATTAATAATATTAATAAATACCTACACAATCAAAATTATTTCAATCATCTATATACGCTTGATAATGGGCACTTTGAAATATCTGAGGTTTTTATTATGAGCATATCGCGAATGCATCCAGTTAACTTTGTCTACACTATGAATCGAGTGAACTCAGATTATGAGTCATGGTCCAGATCAAAACCTAAACCGATGAGTCATGTCCCAGAGTCCAGACCGAAACCGAAACCGCGCATCTATACGCAAACACACTTGGCGCAACCGAAACCGGAACCGATACGCGATAACACATCATGTGCCAGATACGCACCTAACATTACTACTGATGCATTTACATTGGTTTTAGATTCCAGATGGTTACATGGGATAATTTAGTGATGGAAAGTTAATTTTCCACAAAAGCTAATCAATAGTGTCACACATTTTAAACAAGCACATATAAAATATATCCATGTGGTACATGTGGTACATTTGCGATTGTGGTCAACAGGAATAATTTCATGCTGTGTATTATTTATATTATTATTTATTTCATCTAAAAATGAGTAAAACGCAATTAAAATCACTCAAGGCAACATTATTCCATTTAAAATAAGTAATTATACCTCCTGATAATGACACAAACATATTATTGAAAGCAAACTGAACGTAATAGAACTATCTTCTATGTAAAATACTACTAATATATTAAGTAAAGTTAAAGTATATAATAGCTTTAAAATATATACCTATTCATGAAATATTAGAAAAGTAAAAAATTCTTCATATTCGTCAAATAAATACTTTAATGAAAATATTGTAAAAACTCGATATATTTCGTGAGGCAACACGCTGTCACTTTATCAGGGGAGTGACATAATATTAAAATAAGACCGGTTGTATTACATAATAGATAAAATAATAGATGTGCAAGCGAGTAGAAAAGTGGGTTAGGTAATAATTGAAATAAGATAGTTAAGAACATAGATATAATGTAATCAGTACATGCGAACATGGTAATGCAATAGGAAGCAATTTAAGAAAATATTGATTAAAATGAAGCTAAAAAAATTTAATAATAAAAACATAAAAAAATTAGACCTAGAAACATAAAATGTTCTGGAATAAAATAGATAAATTTAAGAAAAATCTAGGAGAGTGGTACACAAAAACTAAAATAAAAATGAGAAAACTTTCTATAAACCACCGAAGTTGAAAAGACAGTTGTCCTGTTCATAAATGATTTTGTCGAGCAATAAACCAAGCCTCTAAATTGGTTTTGCAAGAAAAACGATTCACATTTGAAGACTTTTGCAGAGTCAAAATCGATCCGATGTCCAGTTTTGATGGAGTGTCACGGCTGAGTTTTCCAGTTGGTACAGCCTGAAGGTGGCATGGTATTGGCTTTGCCATGAAGTTAAGCTGTGAGTTTGACTAACATGGATGACCGGGCTGGCTTTGCAGTTTATCCCCCCCTTGAGCTATCGGCAAGCACTGGGATTTGGGTTTGGTGAGTAAACTACAACAACGTTTTCTGAATGGTTTCAGGGCAACTTTGATCTTGTATTGATTCTGAAAATCAAGAAGATTAAGAAACTTCTTCCTTCTACATTTATATGAAATATTTAATTAAGCAATATTGTACAATTATTAAGCAAATATATTTATGGTAATATAAGTGGAATCCATTTAAAATGTAAATAAATAAAAATCTTTTACTATCTCATCTATCTTGCATGTTCTGACCAGAATAACCCTTCCGTAGACAACGAAATGTATATTCTATATGTATATCTATATACTATGTATATTATTATAGTATTTTTTACTAAAGTATAATTTATACAAATCACGTTATCCTCGATCACTTCTTCAAAGTGCAGTAGCTGAGGGGTAAGGTTCTGCCGGTTATAAGGACTTGAAAAGTGCTAATATTTTCTAAATGACCACATCCTCGCCAAGCTCATCACAAATCAAACACATTCTGAGGATGCAGTGTGGTCTTCATGGACCTAACTCTGGGGGCCTAAACGTGTAATTGACGAGTTATTTAGATGTATAATAGAAGCTTACTTAATCGTTGAAGCTGCTTATATCAAAGATAATGAAAATAACATCCTACATGTAAATAACAGATCATAAAGTAAGAATGGGATGAGTTGTCACTTTATTCCTTTTTCTATTAATAAAAATAACTAAATTAATTAAAAACTGAAATATTTCATAAATATTAATATTATTATATAAGTTGTGTAATCAATATTATATATATGTATAACATTTATGTTACATACTATTTTTGACTGACACATTATTATCAGCAGTATAAAGTTAAAATTTAAGTGCATTTTGTCTATTTGAACAGCCATATGCAGCAGACAATTTACAAGATTGAGGCCTTAATCAAATCAAAGTGTCGATGCTCCCAATAATATGGCTATCTTTTCTAAAAATTAGTGCATTATAGCAAAATATAAACTTCAATAAATCAAAACAAATCACTTAATTAATCTCTTAATCTCTACTTTTTAGAGTGATGGATCTCATTAGTTATTAGTTAATGCAGCAGATTCTTTAATGTTAACAATTCTCCTGTCTTCAATCTAAATGACATAAATGAGTATTTTGCAATAAAATTCAAAACTTCTCAATTTCCTATAGAATGCGTGTGACCCAAAATCCATATTGTCAATAGCTCTCCTTTCCTTTCTTATTCGATATTGTATTCAATAATAATACATTGATTTTACAAAAATACAAAGATTTGTTAAATATGGATTTTCAGCTCTACAGGTGTTATTCAATGAGCTGACTGCAACGTTAAATTAATTGTTTGGAGTCCTCCGATGTGTAGTTATTTCATTACGATCGATATAATCGGTTTATATTCCTTTTCAAGCCGTTAATGTCTTCTTAGATATCCTTACTATTAAACCGTTAATCCTGTGTACGCGATTTATTAGTCTAATTTTTACTGCCACTCTTCTCATTGGCTTTCTGTTATATAACAGAGTAATTTTGTTATTCTATCCAGCATTCTTTTGATCTTTATTTATTGAAATATCGCTCACACTGTTTGAAAATGATGTCTTGTTGATTCGCGCAGAGAATTTGCTATTTTGAAGACCCAAGAATGAACCTTAAATAAATTGATTACTGCAATGATGCAATTCGGTATTTAATTTGGAATATATTGCAGACTTCCCCAATTAACGTTTTAAGGATTTCTCTCATCTTTCTTCCTATCTAGAATTTTAGATAGTTGATAGACGTTTTTAGATTGGAGACGTTATTACAACAATAATTCTCACATTTAATCAAGTGATTACTAATAATGGAATTTAATGCAATATTTTTGTGAATGCTTTATCTATGTTGTAAATTTATAGTAACTAATGTACATGAATCTTATAATTTCTGTTGATTTCTGATTTAGTATATGTATATTCTTCTTGGTCCTAATAACAGAGGAAGCAGAAAGCATCTACTAAACCCCCTATAATCAACTCTGAATAATTTTATTATGTTTCTTTTTAATGCTATTGTAATAATGCTATTTAATTTAATTAAATAAATACATATAAAAAATGACTTGAACGGTTCGATCTCATTATGAAATAGTCTCAAAATGAAAAGATACATATATTAAAATTATTTTGCGTTTAATAATATTAAATATAATGATAAATATTGGCATTTATTCGCGCAGATAATTTGCATTTTTTTCATTATATATAGTAAATTTAATACTTTTTACATCTTCTAATTGAATGTTATTCGTACAAGAATGTATGTTTAATTAGCAATTATTTGTTTCTATTTCTTAATTTAGCGATTTCGATGTTCCTGAAGGGACTATTGAATTAGTTGAATGCAACAATTTAATACGATTAATTGAGAAAACATTATCATCAATGAAAGACTAGGTATCTAGCAAGTTTGATGTATTCTTACTTCCAATACTGAAGAAGGTACCTGGATATACGTTGTAGTTCCGATTTTAATAATTTGTTAATTAATAATTTTATGTCTTACATAATTTAATTTAACGAGCGTAAAAGGAGCGCGCTTTTTAAACTTAAATAGCTTCTTGAAATGATAGAACACATTATGTGAAGGAAGATAAGTTGGGAGTTGGGACGGTTTTCAGACTCCATCGCTGTATTACAAAGACAGTAACTATAAGTCGATTGAAATTAATTTATCAATTAAGAATTATCAGGTAGTTTATGAAAATAACCCCAAAATGGAGATTAAAGACTTATTTACCTACAATAAATTTTGAAGTCAACTAATTGTATGATGAAGAATTTTCTAAATAAAGAATGAATCTTGTCAAATTAAATTAAACATTTGTTATCGTTCAACTCCTTTATAATTGGCGATTATAATAACAGTTTAAATTGCATTTTAATAATCTACCTTTTGAATGCCTTTTGTGTGAATTTGTTTTTTAGACAGATTATATGAGTCAATTTCTAAAAATGGGACCAGTTTTTGTTTAATCATTAAATGAATATTAGACATATTCCAGACTTGATATTTGTTGCACCATATTTATTTTCAACCCAAATCGAAGTTTATAAGTTGACAACATAATGTTCTATTATAATGACAAATTATTTCTTCGTGAAAGTCAACTTTATTTTTCTTCAAATTAAAGAAATTATGTTGGCTTAATGATTAGTACAAATAAGACCATATTTATTATGACAATTTAAAATATTTATTCATTTGTCCACTTGTCCATTCAAATGATAAAAAGTTTAAATTCAGACAACTTTTATCTACACAATTGACATTTTTTGTAATATACAATTTTCAAATTATGGAAGATTACTCAGTTTAAATATCACAAAAGTGTTAAATGGTTTCTAATTATTTTTAAAAGTTGTATTTCTTTAAGTTAAATATTTATGCACATTTTGTTTGCTATTTCTAAAAAAAAAAATATACCAAAATATATTACAGTTTGAATTATAATAATTATGATATGTCACATATACATATGATTTATTCAATTTATTTAAGCACGTAACCTATAATTGTGACTGTAATGCTAATGGTCTCGTTTTTAGAAAATGACCCAGATAATAAATGACTTTTAAATTATTTTAAATCTCTATCTTTGTTATAAAGCAATCTCAAATGTATAAATATTAATCCAAAATAGTGTTGAAAAAATCAAAAAGCTAAAAGTTTGGATAGTCGTAAAGTTGTCAAATATGATGGTTGAACAACAGATATTGAAACTTTTTGGTGGGGAGAGGAAGGGCTCCAGCAGTATACCCACCGATACTAACAATAGAACAGCAAACACCTGAGTATCATAGAAGCTCTTATATCATACCACTGGCGAACAGAGAGCTAACGTTTTTAAAATATCTACACACCTTTTGAAATAATATAGATTATATATGTTGCCCGCAATATTATCTATATTAAGTGAAATAGTTAAGTTAGTTATTTTGCAACGAGTATTGTTGATTTTTTGAAATAAATTTATTGAAATACGCTTATTACAAAAAAGATTTTTTCCTGAATTATTTAATTATATTTTGTTATCCTGGAAAACACATTGTATGCCATGTTTTACTCCTCTTACTTCTAACTAAGCATAATGTTTGCTAAATATTATATTATATTATAGTTCTTACTCGTAATATTTTTATAGTTAATAGGATATAGTCAATTATTAATCTTATTTCAATAAAAACGGGATAAAGTTAAACAATTAAATAAGCAAGAAAATAGAATGCACATCAGTTCCATGAATAGAACTGTTTACTGGGGTAATAGCTACACTTTCGTTGCTATACATGTTCCTTTTTTAAAAGTATAAAATTCTTTAATAGATTACATGAAATCGGAATTAATGAATTTTCATGATCTTTAATTGAAGCGCTTCATTTTATAATCTTACAAAATTTATATAGTCATGGAAAGCTGTATAAAGTGAGAAAACGGGATGTGTTATTAGTTCAATAAACTAATGAATCTTTTGTGCAAACAATTTTCATGGATAATCTTATAATAATTAAACATATATAAATATGTTTATATTTAAGGCAATAATTAAGTTAATAATTTGTAATATATTCAAATAAAATTAATAAGACGTACACAAAAACGTAGAAAGTCATCTTAATCTTGTGAATATTATAAAAATTAATATATAATATATAATTAAATTATTGTTCATGTTGTAGAACACGTAATAATGTTTTTCAATCACTACCTATTTAAGACCAAGGATTATAAACTATTAATAATACTATTATATCTTTCTTAATAACAAGTCATATTTTAAGCAGAAGTTTATTGGAAATGTTTGAAAGAATTTATATAAATATCTATTTATAAATTAGAGTCATGTAATATGATTGTGTGCTTGATATTATAGCTGTCTGATGTCCGAGTGTTAAGCACTTACTAGATTTTCTATCAAACTGAATTTGATATCGCGGGCATTTCGTGATAGCGTTAGATTTGTCGTCTGTTTCACGTTCGATTTAAAAAATGAATTTTGTGCGAAGCTTTTAAATTTTAAATCTAAGAAATCCGCTGATAGCAATCTCTCGAGCTATAACCACATTTTCTGAGGAAAGACAAAAATAAAAATAAAGATAAAGGTAACGGCAACACGTTCTGCAAATGATATTTACTGACTGTTCTAATAGTCCTATTATGTGTGTTTAAAAATATAAGCGCTAATATGTATTGCACTAATGTATAGATAAATGAAGATATTCCCAATTTCATCCTATTATATTTTTAACCAAACGAAATTTATTATTTGAATGTAGAAAGATGCTTGTGTTTATTTCAATAGAAATTGAAATTATTATTTTAATGTAGACTAGATTGGAAAAAGTTTTTGTAATTAGTAGTAATTAAAAAAAAAATAGAATTGTTGTTTTTAATTGATTCTAATTATATATATTGTTTTATTTAAAAATAATATGTGATGATTATACTTGCAACCATGATATTCTATTTTTACTTCAAATCTGTTTCTCAAATAACATCTCTAAATCAGAAATATATCCGTGAAATATTCGTTTTTGTGTAAGAATAATTTTAATTGAAATTTTATTCAGTCAAAATCTGATGTATTTTTTAGTTTACTATGACGAAATAAAGTCTCTGTTTATTGCACCTGAACTTTTATCTACAGACATATGTAAATACAACATCAACAATTCATCTAATAATATTTTTGCGTAATAAAATTTATTACTTTACGTAAAATACGTATATAACAAGATGTTAACCATGATTAATATGATCGAACACGGCGGCTACAGACAAACTAGGTCATATTTTTATGAATATAAACGATTATTTAGATTATCCTACACACAATGAACTCATCAAGCAGAACTGTTGAGCATAACTTGTAAAATGAATGATCGACCATTCAAGTCGTGATTAAGTTACCAAATGAATTCATTCATAAAGATAATTATTAGTAGTAATGTGTATACTTATTTATTGCATTATTTAAATAGAAGCAATCTTGAAATACAAGTTTGGTAAAGAGTATGCTTTAAACAAAAAAGTGAAAATAACCAATAATAAATTCAAACATATTTTTAATCACGATGCATTTCGAAACAACATTGTCTCTTCTTAAGGTACAAGGATAAATATATAATTGGCGCATAATACGACATATTTAGTATTACATTAATAAATTGAATAAGAAAAACAAAACTGAATACATTATAGCGAGTTAAATAGTGTGACACTTATTACAAAATATTAAATACTTTCGAAGAAAGACACAGGAAGAGAAAGAAATTGTGGAAGTTAACGTCTTATTCAATTTATTAATGCAATATAATATTCCCCGCCAATAATATATTTATTATTGTAGCTGAAGGGAAAAAAATGTTGTCTCGAAACGCGTCGTGATTAAAAATGTATTTGATTTAATTTTTATTTTGAAATAAACCATTCAAATTATATATGTAAATATTGGAAAGTAAATTGGAAAGTAAAATTCAGCTGCTTGACCGACAACTCGTCCCAACAAAAGAATCCCTCGACAATCGTCTAACATTCTTCTGTAGATATTGTCTATAGTGGACATAAATATTAATACCATTTCTGTAAACACGATTAATCACAGATAATGTAATAAATGTCCAGATGAGTTTCTTCCCTTGAGCGCTAGACATTAAAATTGGAAACACAATTAGAACGAATCCAATATGGCGGCCTCCACATCGGATTTGTCTTGATTGTGTTTCCTTTAGGCCTTTAGGCAGGGGATCAAGAATTGATTGGTTTATTGTCTTTTTTAGTTGAGAAACAGTATGCCGACGATTTCTTGCCATATTGGATTTGTTCTAATTGTGTTTCTAATTGTTTGAGAATGGTACATATATCTGATCATTATTGCTATATATTTCGTGCTTTTAACAGTATTAGCGGTATTATCAGTAATAGAATTATTAATATTATATTTGAATTATATGAATAATTAAAATCAATCTATTTTTGAAAGTCAAACTATGTTTAAAAGGCTGTATATTTATGCATTTATATAATTGATTTGATTATTGTGCGTAGAAATCTTTCGTATATTAAATATGTCAGCATGACATTTGAATTGGTTATCTTAGAAAAAGGTAACATTCATTGCAAAATTTGAAACGTTTTAATTGCCTAGATTATAATGCAATTTGACATTAAAGACATATTATTCTTCTGTTTAATTTCTTTACACATTGAGCCTTACAGTATTTTTCTTCTTCTTCTTAAAGCCTATTGTAGGGTTGGGTGGATATTCCGGAAACTATGACTAAAAAATAGTTTTAAAAGTAAGCCATGTGGCTTAAAACAATGTTCAATTAACTTTAGAAATTAAAATATAGTTTAGCTTTTTTGAAAATATACAACTTGTTTTTACTGTTTTAAATTTTTTATTATGCCTGCAGTATGTTTTAACATTCGACTATAGTATTAAAAATGTCGGTATTTTAATAAGATGTTATCTAAAACTAAGGTATTTTTAGTATTTAAATGTTAAAATGTTTAGTTATTTTATTTTAAAGATTGCTACAATTTTGTTTGAATATAAATTAAATTACTATATTCCCTTTAACATTGTGAAATTATGAGAATTTATTTTAAACCCATATAATAATTAGCAAGGGCGTTGCCTAAAATCTAAATATGAGAAGAGAATAAAAGAAAAATGTTTTTATTCTTGGTGTTTTAAAAACTATTTTTGTAGACGTACCCAAGTAAATGTATTTAATCTATGAATCTATCTTATGTGTTTTTTTGCAAAACATGGCACCTGCTTTTTAGAACAGGCGGTTTGGTTTGTATTTAGAGTTAATACATACCTATGCAATCTCGATATTACATATACTAGAATATATTATACACTATAAATTGTTATTTATGTGACTATATATCTTTTTACAGCTATGCAACTATACAGACTATTTTTGTGTATAACTATATACCCGTAACATGTAAGTTTTATATTTTATGAAAAATTCACTTACACAACTTGAAAAGAGCGTATTTAAAATGATCACGTATATTCAAGTAATAAATTAGTTTTATTACTTTGTAAACTACTCTCGTTTTACAGAATTATCACGGTATTATTCATAATTACTGTTATTATATACAATTTTATTGACAATTGGTGAGCTCAATTTAAAATGAAACATTGATGTAAAGAGAATTAAGAAAATAATAGATAGTTTTCAGTGAATTAAAAAGTTATTCATTCATTATTTTATTGCAAAGGTATGCAAAAATAGATATGAAAAATCGTTTTAGATATTCATTACGAGTTATTAGTTATTCGTTTGTGTTAATTTTTTTAATAGTAAGAAAATTATGTGTCTATAAAAAACCTATGTGAAAATTAATAACCACTATCTTTTCCCTTGTCTCTCCATTTCTGTAAGATAATAATAGACAGACGGCGGCAGGTAAAACAATCAGTTATTGATCAATGGGGAGCGACTATTCGCGTATGCAAGGGGCCCAGTTCCCCCCCGGCTACTTCTGTATCGGATTCCGACAGCCGGACATGCTCCAAATCCTTCACGGGGGAACTGAGATCATTGGTTTGGTGAAACAGCTCGTACACACTCGATGGACCGGTGGGATCAAGACCGAGAAGCGATATAGTCTGGGCATCGAGCTCCGACTGGCTCATGATCCCTTTTCAAACGATTGTAATAACATGGAGCGTGTCATCAACAGTTACAAGTTTGTCTGCACGTTGCTAGAAGAGCTTCTCAATCATAGCTATCGACTTGTCACCAAAGGTTACTTCATCAAAGGGATTGAGAGGAATTTGTGGATCCTGTACGATCCGCATCATGCATGTTCTACGGGTGTTGCCATGTCCACAAATGCCGCCGCCAACGAATCTGCTGCTTCTTCTACCGGCTATAAACCGGTCTCCATTGGCAACCACTCAGTGGCGGTAATCGGCTTGGAGGACTGGAATAAGATCATCACCGTGAATTGCGACGAGAACATTTTCAATGCCATCCAGGCGGAAGTGGACGCGTTATGGTCACTGGGCATTTCGAAGGCCAACTTCCAGTCCACGGACTACGGGTGTTTAGAGCTGGGAGGACAGCCTTGGGACTCCTATAAGAATGAGTCAGAGAAGACGCCTCTACTCTGTCTCAAGTTGGTAGAGACAATGGCTTCCAAGGGGTATCGGTTTTTCACGGCCTCGCACATTCGCGGGATCATTGACACCCTTTTCTTCATCCACGATCCCACTGTCCACCCACAGCAGATGTTGGTTATGAGCCTCAATCAGCAAGACCAATTGCGCTTCTACAACGCTTCATCAACTGTTGTGAAAGGGGTAAGCCGAGTTGTGCGAGACTCCTGGGAGAAAGGTATCCTTGGGGATGAGCTATCCTCGCCGATTTGGATTCTTCGTCTCAAGGGGTCCCCTTGGTGGGTACCTGAGTGGGACAAAGACACGGCAATAAACGCCCGTCAGCTTATCTGTCTTATACTCACTGAACTTCGGAGTTTGGGCTGGCGTGTTCATGGGTCTTTGGAGCTTTATCGGAGCCAGTACGACAAGTCACTCTTCATGTTAGAAGCGGAGACATCCCCCAGTGCGCTACCGCATCTGTTTGTGAGCAGTCACGATGTGGACCGATTGAGCATCAGTGGTGCCCCAGATGCCCTTCAACAGCACCTCAAGACGGAGATATCGGGACACTGGAATCGAGGAATTCGTGAGGACACGAGTACTTCGGGCTACTTGGAGTTCTTTCTCGAAGGCAAACCTTGGCTGTGGGATCCTGAGAACTGTTCCGTGAATCTGGAGGGGATTGGTTTGGTTTGCTGGGTGCATGACATGTTGATAGGTAAGGGCTGGGAGATGGTTGCTGGTGGGGCTAATATCTCCTCTAGCACTAAGTATTCGCCTCACACATGGGTCTATTCTCTCGCCTCGGATGCCTCTCCTATCAAGTTCACCGCCAAGTAGACATGTGGCCTGGTTGCCAAGGAGTTAATGCATATAAACAACCACAATTGCCACGAATTCAAATCAGCCGCCTCTCCCTATATCTACACGTTTATTACTTTTTTCAATTTACTTATAATATGTTTATATTTAAGTGTAAAATACGTACGTTTGTCCAAGTAAGGGGTGTTTAGGCTTTACATATTTAGAATATAGATTTTCCATTAATCGACAGGTATTGCCGACAAAAGCTAAACATTAATAACCTGCTTCTGTTTAAAATATCTGGAGCTAAATTTGTGTTTATTTGGAAAAAGTATATAAATAACAAGTATCGGTTTTTAAATATTAATATTGTTCAATATTTTTATTAGTTTTCAAAAATTGTGATCACTGCGTATGTATTATAGGTGACAAGCTTTAATAAAAAAAGTTTCCAAAATATGTACAATAAAGTAACATGTAATGTTAGTGTATTAATTAGATATTTATCACGTGACAACCTATAAATCATTGCACATATATAAATTGAATAAGTTATTGTAATTATAAGTACAAATCAAACGATATAACCAAGACTTTAATGCCTCATACTTTAGAAATACTCTCGCTTATATATACCGCTTTGAAATATTACGTACAAAAGTTGACTTCTTACAATACTTTATCGTTAAATTCACATTTATTACCACTCCATAAAATTCTCCATATCCTTATCTAGTATGGAACATCACTAAGAAACGTTATCTACCATATATACATTGACTGAATAAATGTACAACTTGTTTTTCTTTACCAACAACACGCTTTGTCCTGCCAGCAATGGTCCATCACCCCAAACAAAGTCCAAAAGCTCACATCGACACAACGTATCTGCACATGACCATAATATTATCTATTTATTCTCCTTTCTTTTCCATCACTCTTTCAAGGAGAATATTATGTTACATATTTAAATCCCTCAACCAAAACATTTTTAGTGGTTTATGTACTCTAAGTTTCTTCTTTTGTAATTTATATTCGTAAATATAAATACATGTACGATTTGCTACACTATCGAGCTGCACAAGACTTTGTGTTATATATATATACATTTATTTATATCAAAATAATGAAATGACCATAGTTATCTGAATTAGTTTATCTTGATTGGCAGACCACTCTACTTTACATGTAAATCAACATTCAATTAAAAATACAAGATTTACGGCCAATCAGAATCGTTTGTTTATCTGCGTGAAATTTGCAACTTATAGCAAGTAATGTTAAATATTCCTATTGTGGTTAATTTTGTTGAAAATAAATTGGAAAATAGATTCTAGAAGAATAGATAAATATACAAAAAATTTTAAAATCAAAATTTATTAGTACCGCAGACAAACCAGATCAAATCAACTTATTACCGGCGAAAGAAACCGAATCTCAAATATTTGACACCAGTTGCTAAGTCACACAGACATAAACAAATTAATCTGATTGATTGTACAGAGAAAATTGTAGTTTTATCCCGCTCGTATATATATATACATTTGTATAAGGAATATTACATAAAAATAATATTAGGCTAAAATTATACCTGTTTCAAGCATATTTAATCAATACATTATCGAGATCATAAAAGTAGAATTTTCTGAAGAGTTTAAAAGTGAATATTGTCTTTCAATTGTTAACTGATTAATGGAGATAGGATGAATTTAAAAAATGTATGAATATTTTTGGCATATCAAAGTTTATAATTTAGTTTTTTGAAGTTATGGATATTTATGACTTGTCAATCTAGAAAGACAGAATTATAAATTAATGGGAATAAACAGTTTTATTCTAGCCTACAATTTAGCCTACAGTTCATGCATTTATGTAGGCATATATTTAGGTGAAATCAAACGTTCCACAATCTGTGTTAATTGTCACAATATTATAGTACTTATTTTGAAACGTGTTAAAATTCTTTATTGCAGTAAAAAATATATGATATATATGTATATTTATTGACATATCTTCGTGTGTTTTAATATTTACTTGTTGAATAATTTTCATTTTTATTTTTACCATTATAAACATAATTATATAAACCAAAGAAAAAGTATGGTAGCGCTTTATTTAAAACGAAATTCAAAATCTGTGAAAATGTATAAATCAGTATATAATAGATGTATATAATATGACTCCATAAAAAATTCTTCCAATAAGACGATCGACTGCTATTAATTTCCGATAAAATCTGCTGGAATAAAAATTCTTATTAAAAAAGTATTTGGTATTCGATGTTATTGAAACATAGGTAATTAACTAATTTTGACTAATAAAATATTATTTTTGATTATGTGTGGATTTTTGGCTCTATAGATATGATCAAAAATAGAGATTCGATCATTCTCTTAAAATAATTTTTCATAAAGTCTTTAGTTTTCATATATTTCTATATTGAATTAATATATAATATACAATAAGCAGTACTGAGTGTTATTGTATAAAGCATCACTTAAGTAAATCATTTATTGAAATGTTTTCTTTTTTTCACATTAGATTGCTTTGTTTATTTGAGTGTAATCTAGCAACTGGTTGCCGACATTGAGTTTCCGTTTCGGTTTCTTTTGTTTAACATAAATTAATTTAAGTAGTCTATCCTTTTACAATAAATTCACAAAATTTATAATAAAATATTCTTAAATCAGTTTAAAACGATTTTTAGTTTTAATAGAACTAGATTATAAATCAACTTAGTATCAATAAAGGCAATCCACACTTGAATGCTGCTTGACACTAATATTAAGTTACATGCACCTAAACAAACTAATGTAATATGCTACATTTCAGTAATATATAAAAATAGTTCTGCATAATATATTCAAGTGCAAAACTGAAATATTAAAAATTTAAATTTAATCAATATTTTCGTAATATTGAATATCTCGTAAATGTTCTTTGTGATATTAAGGCAAGATATTTATATACATATATGATACGTATATAAATAATATAAATACGATAGATTATAATGAAATAAAATAAAATCAACATTTTCTATTATTTCGGCATGCAACCCTTTCAAATGTTTATGAAAAAATTAGTTTAAAGTTGATAGAGTTTTTTTTACAAATTTATGAATATGAAACCTTCCATGATGGCTGCTGAAGGTTATTTTTCATATACTAATGGCGAAAATTACAGCTGTTGTATTCTAGTAAATTTTTATTTCTCTGGTTACAGTTATCTTGCAAATGCATTTTATATTCATATATGTATATATAATTATATACCTACACCTGAAGTGTAATTATTAAATTTATTTAAATTTACGCAGATGGTTTTGGGGGTGTTGTCTTTTCTCCTCAAGGCAGCTGCTTTATAAATATAAAACCTTTCTTTATGCTAGTGTTTAATTATACTTAGTGTACAAAATTTTTTACATATATGTATTGCATAGCCGCAGTTTCAGTGAAATACAAACAGGTTTAAAACTAAACCAAACTGCGCAGAACAAATTGATATTAATTTAAAGTTACACATGCTTATATATGTAAGGTTGAATCTCGTTTTCCAATAATTTCTGTGAGGTAAAAAATCATACTTTCAATAATAAATCTTTGACTTTATTGTAAAATAAATAACTTTGTACGTCATCATCATCACATCCCGAATCAGTTTATTAAATAATAAAACTAGAAATCAAAGAAAATTGACAAATTGACAAAAATAAAGTTCAACAGCGACAGAATAATTAAGTTAAATATTGTTTTTGATCGTGAGAGTTTTTCTATTTATCTTTGTTTTGCTCTATTTTTGTCATTTAGAGTTGGTGAAGACATTTTATAACCTGTTTTGTGATTGTCAGTCGATTTCCATGAATGATCTTCATGGGCTCTTCAGGTTCCCACAATTATTATATGAGCGGCAACACTGGTTGGTCACTGTGTGACTTTCCGGCGTCGTACTTTGGGAAGGCCATCACATAGAATATAATCTTCATATTATCATCATATTGTAATATGTGATCTTAATATGAAATGCGTTTCAGTCTGCGAAGAACTGTCTCTGGTGTTGATATCGTCAAGTCTGTATCCGTTACATTGTATGTATTGAATAAGATGAAATAAGAAAGTGAAGTTATCATCTATAATATAGATTTTTGACCCCTAAAAATCTTATTAGAAATTGAGAGTAGACCGTCCTGTTAAAAGATTTTTTTACTCATAAAACGATCTTCATTTGGAGATTTTCTTTAACCTAATAATAAAACGTTTGATATAATTTTAATTATTTAGTCATATACCTACTAGAAAATGTTCGAAGAGAAAGAGAATACTTAAATCATATACCTATCTGTATGTGTATATATGCTCATCTGTTCTCTTATTTTCGTGGTATACCTATCTCAACAGTGGTCATTATGAGTGAAATGGTTCATTGTGATTAATAATTCATCTGTACACGTGGAAATAATCAACAGAGACTAAGTGGGTTTATCTGTTAATTTATATAGGATAAGAATATCGACCAAAATTTAGTCTTTCAATTATTCAAATAGAATCTTTGTGCAAATATAATTGGTAGATTTTTCAATATAAATCAAAATATTTTTTACTCCCCCGAAAACTTTGGAGAAAATGTAGATATATCGGCGTATCTTAAATAATATTGAACAGTTCAATGTATGTAAAACGTATGTTTGAATATATTTTAAATGATAAAATTTTGGTAAAACATCATGTTACAAAATATACCGATATATAATGTTAAACCGAAATACCGAAAACATTGCTTGGACTCCTATACTATTAGATATTAATATATAATAAGTGGCATAAATTGTATTATATTAATTATTTGAAAGTGCCTATAAAAGTTTATAAAATATTTGTTTGTTCTTTTTTATTAATTACGTAACAATATATTACTGTTAAATTACAGTGTGTCTGATTATATTGTAGTATATTAAAACAGTATTCAAAATCTTTTGTATTTACAATAAAATGACTTTTTCTATGCATAGATTAAAAAGCTGTCTTTTCCTTAGAATTTATTTAAGTTCTTCTTTTCCGTACAACTTTTACTTGCTACTCATTTTTACTTTTCTGTACATTTTTTATTAAATAATAAAATAATAATCAACTCGGTTTAAAGTATTGTCCCCTGACACACAGTTTAATAAAATGATGGTTACTGTAGATAATAGAAGTATATATATTTTAAAATAACTGGAGCGCTTTCGTCATAATAGATGTTTTCAATAGTAAAAATGATATAAACAGGTTTTACAAATGATTATGTTACTACAAGTAACAGACATATCAATTGATTAAAACTAAAGAAATGATAACAGACAAATTATTGATGAATATTATAAGAACTTAATAGAATTGTTGTAAGCATAGAGTAATTATACAATTGTAATACAATTATATAATTGTATAAATACTCTATGGTTGTAAATATTCAAATATCCACCTACCATGATATATGAGTATATTAGCGTGATAATATAGATACATATAAAAAACCATGTTCCTTCATTGGAAAAGCACATTTCTATATACTCGGATACATATTAAAACTCGATCGCTTCGCTCTCTCGTATTAATAAATATCCTCGTATAGAAAAGTAATACTTATCCAATTTCAGAAAAATATTCATACATTAATGGATAAACTTTAAAAATCAATGATTGACCTATGCGAGTCTTTACTTTAATAATAATCTTCTTGGGTTGTTCTCAATGCTCTTCATAATTTCAGACACGGTTGATCCCACTCTCTCAAATGTAGTTTGTGAAACAGTCTTCGATATAACTTGGCTTGAAAGGGCATTCAAGATACAATCCCTTAGCTCTTCGTTTGTTTCAGACTCTAAACATGTCACTATAGGTATATCTATTTCTGACACTTATTCCCTTTAGACCTGCACACAACTTCAGTAGATATCCATTAATAGCTTTCGCTAGTTATTTGTCGTCAGAGGCTTCCATTACACGCGTGACAGTTGTTCTGCGTTGTGCCATTCCACGCACCCCCCAGCGGCTTCCAAAGAATGAAAAGTCACCGATAGTGTAGTATTCCTCAATGGTTGAATTCCTATACTATTTCTAAGTTGTAACATTTGGTGCCGATTGCGAGAAGAGGGCATTATTCGTCCGAGTTTCAAAGATACAAGTTTCTTATATAACCTGATTGAACATCAATTTAGGTCACGAGATGGATTATCTTTTACCAGTTTTGAGCTCAAATAACAAACTGATTTGCGCTGCAGCATTGAGCTAATCTTATCAATTGATAAATTTAAACCTATGGTGACTAGTTAATTAATATTTATATATTATATGCATTCCGACAAATCGTGTATACAATCTAACCTGTATTATATCTAGTTCAAATATTGATTTCATTGATTTCATATATTGATTTCAATCGATACACAATTTCGATATCCTAAAATTCGCTTTTTATAATAAAGTGCTAAAAGGCGAAATATATTTTCTAAATTTAATGAATACAATATTAAACATAATATTAACAAAAATTATTTGCGAAAATTTTACTAACCTAAATTTAAAACTGTTATTATTTCTTAATACGTATTAGGTAAAATTTTGTGTTTTTTATTGATTAAAATTTTAAAACTTTTGAAGATTTTTTGCTGAGTTATTCGTGCATTTCTACTACTTAAGAGTTCCAATAAAATCGTTTTTTTGACACCACTATATTTTTAACATGAATTTCTCCATACGTTATTTTTTAACTTTTACTTAAATGGAATAATGCTGCTCAATGAAATTTACTATTGCGGTTTGAATTTTTTACATCGAATACAATTGATTCGTGAGCCAATCATACACTTAGAACATTTCTGGGTTAGTTTCACAAATATTTCTTTTAATGTACCTACGTAGGTAGCTCATATCTACAATATTAATAATACTGTTTTGAGAAATTATTCAATAATGGTGGAACGCAAATTACAATGTAGGTATAATAATGTTTTAAGGCTTTATAATTAGACCACTAGCATTAATAACAAATTCCTTACGGTTTATCGATATTTTTATTGCCGTTTAATCTCTTATAAATTAATGAATGGAAATTTAAACTATTTGCCATTGTAGTCAAGTTATATAATTTCAAATACGGAATATATTTGAAGTCATTTGCATATCGTTATTTATGTCATCAGAGAAAACGGTTAAAACTATAGAACATCACTTTAGGCAGATATTTTTCTATTTAAATGAAGTAATTATGACTCCCAACGTGGCGTCAGAAAACCTTATTTAAAGATATATTTTTCGTAGTTTTATACTACTTGCTATAATGCCAAGGTTGCTTAAAGCAAAAATACGTGTAAAATTATAAGTATAGATTTATGTAATTTGTATATATTTTGCTATAGTATAATGAGTTGATCACAACTTTTAATTTAAATTTTTGAAAAGTATCAATACTGTCTATTTACTATCGAGATAATTAAATTTCCGAAAAATAATTCATTTTTGACAACAAACATACTTTTTTGAATGGTTATTTACCTACGCTATTTATCCAATGACAACTTATGTTTATCAAGTAAAAGAAACATCTGGGGTTAAATATTGATACTTTATGCCCTCAGATGCAAGTATACTATATAGTAAGGGGAGAAAGGCATTCGCAAAAAGACGACAAACCTATTTTGATATCACGAAGGTGGTGGTAAATAATCTCATGATACCAAAATGATTTTCGTTGAAAATGACAGTAGTTTAAAGATAATATTGGAAAGAGAGAGTGAGACTACTTGATCAATGACGTTATAAGTGGTGCGTTTAAAGATAATCTGATAAGACTACGATAAAAGTAAAAGCAAAGAGATTTATTATTAAATATGAATATACCTGCACACACATACAAACATTTAATTAGGAAACGTATAGAACATTGGACAGGACAAAATAATGCAATGTAGTTTGATTAGAAATATCAGTTTTATTCAATGTTTATGTATAACGGATCGTAACATGTTTCAAATATTTTTGAATCTCATTAAAATACATAATTCATATTTTATTTTTATTTTTTTATTTCTATTAAACTGCTTTCTTGAATATGTGCAAAAATTGTATATATTATATTTTCTGAAAACAAAACAAAACAAAACAAAACAAAACAAAACAAAACAAAACAAAACAATTTCAATTATTTTATAAAATTATCAAATGTGGTATCCATCAGTTATTCTGCAAACTCAAAATATTATTTTGGTTAAAATATTAAAAGCTTACTATAGAATATTTTACAAAAACATTTTCCTCTTCTTAAATTTTATTAATAATTAATAATGTGTCTTTATTTATTTTCCACCAGCATATTAAAAAGCACATAATTGTTATAATATACACATATATATATGTATAGTAGCAAATTCATTAACTATTCAATTATTTAAAGTTATAAAAGATAATTAATCTTTTAAAATGATTAATCATTCCAAATTTCACTAACCCGTTTTCGAAGAATATTTCGACAAATTTCAAACAAATTTCAGATTTCCTCAGCTCTGTATTTTGAGCTTTTTTATGCAGTTAAGTAAAAATAATTATTTAAAGAAACATTTAAATATTTATATTTTGATGAAGTATTTGTTATATTTTAGAATACGTGAACAATTTCATAAAACATTCACTTTGAGATTTGAAATATTATATACATAAAATTATTTAAACGCCTATATCTGGATAATTATTAAATACATATGTATTACCCAGATAAAGGCGTTTAAACAATTTTAATGTACGAGTCACGCCAGCGACGTCTATCATTAAATCATTTTAACGTCAGAAATCTTGAAAATTTACTATATTTATATCTATGTTAATTATATAGTTTTGAAATTTATTTAATCATAGTGCTTGAAATCATTTAATCGCAGTATCTGATAAATAATTTAAATTTAATGTTATATTTATGAATTGTTGTAAAATCTATTTATTAATATTGATTAAATGGTTTTAAGTACTGATAAATATTAAAGAATAAACACTTAGAATTTATTGCATTAAATAGGACGTAATACTATATGGCATAAATATGTATATACATATATATCAGAAAACAATAATCAGTAATTAAAAAAAGTATCATTAGGCGGAAATTTCGTCAGAAACTCGAAACACCGTTTCTTCTCTTATAAACTTTCCTATTTTTATGAACAACATACCCGTAATCGACTTCAAAACCTTTCAGATCTCAGACAACAGTATCTTTATCCACGAATCTTCAGGCGATGGTTATTGATTAACTTCACTACATACTGGTTTATAATAGATTTGTTTAATGTCAAGATGTCAAATAATCATATAGGTTGTGTTGTTAATCATATAGGTATTATAATAGATAACAAACTCAATTGTTCTTCACACTGCACTGTATTCATATTTATAAAAAGGCTTTTTCTCGATGTTACCCGTTATTAAAATGTTTCACTTCAATAACCATACACTTTTATTACGTGCTTTTATTGCTTATGTTAGGCTCCTTTTAGAACATGACTCTACAGTCTCGTCTTCTCATTTTGTTAAAGACATTAAAAAATAGAGAAGGTTCAGCGATACTTCATTACGTATTTGTAACATTTAAACTTTCCTTAGATTATAACTTATAAGACTTAACGTTTTGTGTATAAAATCTTTAGAACATAAAAGTTTTTTTTATGATCTATGCTTATGCTATAAAATTGTAAATCATTTTATAGATATTCCATTTTCAGATTTTTTAAATTTTTTTATAAATAATTGTAATAGGGTAATAATGTAAAATTAAGTATAAAGGAAAAAAATGACCTGTAATTGTAGAAAATTATTTTTCTCTATTATAGGGTGGTTCCAATCTGGAATTCATTATCAAATATTATTCAAATCTTAAAACATATTTAAAAAGGAGTTCATTAAAGTTCACGTAATTTCGTTTAGTAATGCTTATAAATAACATTGTACTTTTTTTACTGTTGAAATATTAATTCTGTACTGAGCATTGGTTGTTATCCTCATAAGTTTATATTTACTACTTACATGCAACTGACATATTTTTGTTCATGCTGGCAGTACGTCAGTGTATATACAGTATTTATAATCATCTTTTGTTTATTCAATAAAGATATTATTATTATTATTATTATTAATCAAATTAATTGATTTGTTTAAGTTCATCGGTAGACTATATACATATATAGTATATACTATATATATATATGTATATATTATTTAATTGATAGTTTGCTGGAAGAATTGTGCCTGAGAAATAGCGCTAATCTAAACAGCTTAGCCAGCAGGTGGGGAAAGATGATGTCATAGAAAAATTGTGTAGGAAAATTCAGGTTAAGCAGAGCAGTAAAGTTGCTAATATTAGTAGGGGCTTCCTATGCTAGTAAAATTTGCTGTTTATATTTTTGTATAAATAGTTTTTGTAATATTTTTATAACTGTGTAATTTACAATTTTGGTCCGAGTGAACAACGATCAAACCTATTTTATAGGTTCTTTGAGATATTTAATCGATAAAATTCAAGAAGGCCGTTGTTTTACACATACTGACAAATAACTCCAGAAGTAAAGGTTTTAGAGCCCACAAGTGTATTACCAGCATATCTAAAATTGACCATAATAGATACAAGATTTCTTACATATACTTCCTACATTTATTTAGCCTACAGCAACATCGACCATGGCAAAGAAGCAAGGTTTGCAAGAAAAGATATTGTCATGATCAAACGTCTTAGAACTGGTCACTCAATTATGGAACTCAAGAGTTACAAAAAAAGGATCGGGCTTATCGATGATGACAAGGGCAAGGCCTGCAATTTGGAGGAAGAGACAGTCGTCGATCAAATTTTTGACAAATGCAACAGAGTCTGGAATCTCAAAGGCAAACACAACATCGCTGGCTTCTCAGACCTCACATTCAATACAGAGAACTCTAATATATTCTGGAAAGAATTCAAATTGAAATACTCCGAATAATACCGCACCTACAGTTGGTATTCTGAACAACAACAACAAAGGATTTTGATTTGGTAATATACACGATGGATCGGCGGTCGAGAGTCGCAAATATGGTGGAGCTGGTATCGTGATCACCACAGGGAAAATGGAAAGTCTAAACTACATAGAAAAAAGCAATGCAGCAGCAGAAAAATGGTGCTCATCTTATCAAAGTGAAATGGTAGCATTGAATATGGCATTGGACTGGCTCATAGATCATCAAAATTGGAACAATATTAGAATCGCTACAGACAGTCTATCTACCATCATGAGTCAACAAAGCATCAAATGGTTTTCCACAACAATCTATTAGCAAAGATTAACAACAAGATAGAAGGGCTGAGCAAAAAGGGAAAAGAATGATCATCACTTGGATCCCTAGTCACTGGTATAGTAGGAAATGAAGAAGCAGAATAGTGAGGCAGCACTAGGAAGCAAGTAAGATCAGAAAGGTGTAGGGTGGCTACTGGATGTCGCCAAAGCTAGATGCAAGAAAATATTCAAATTAGATGAGTTTAAACATGAATGAAGCAAGTTATTATACAGCAAAGGTACCATCAAGACAGAATTGGAAAAAGGATTAAAGAAAAGTGACATCACCAACTTTAGTAGATTTAGAACTGGCCACTAAACAAAGCTTCGAACTTACAGAAAAAGAATAGGCCTGGAAGAAGACGAATTATGTAGGTCATGCAAAGAAGAACCATCCTAACTAAGTTAGGACGGTTTTAGTATTTCACCCTTAAACTGACTGGGACTTAGGCCCCCCTGCCCCACCATATGGTTGAACGTGGCTTAAGCTTCATTTAGAAATTGTTCTAAAATTGTTATTGGGATCAAGATTTCAACTTGTAAAACGGTTTAGAAATTTACTTCACAATTTCGCTTAGATGTAAATGAGTTCAAACAATTTTTTAAAATAATTATATGTCTTGATATAAAGAAACCAAGGAAGATAGTTGAACGGAGAAACTAATCCAGATAGTGGTGAAATTACTGCTAAAACATGCCAGAAATGTAAATTTTACTTCAAAATTTCAAAAAGTGTAATTTTATCCAAAAAGAGATTTGATCAAATGTAAAAAATGCAGTAACTGTCATGAGAGAATACTTTGTGAATTTATGAAGTTCATATTTAAATTTTACTTGAATAAATTATCCTTTTTAGATAAAAAATACTTTTTCTGCCATGGTCCTATGTAGCAGCATTTTAACCTAGATTTTCTAAATTGGAATTATGAAAGTATCCGTGGAGATATAGACTTTAAATTTTCACCAATATTTTAGACGTCTCTCTTATTCATAAAATATATAAATTGGGTATGTAGGGTATTGTTTTGATATCGAGTTTGAGCACATATTGTAGTCCACATAGTAGTAGGGAAGTGTGCCACGAAACCAGTCACGTGACGTGCGGGGTCGGGGGGCTGAGTCATGCTCATTCATGCTTAGATGCACTCTGAGTCTGGTGTACTTTGGTACGACTATTGCGTGGGAGAGGGGGGGTGGTAGTCTCGACCAATCACGATCGAGTACGGCCAGTACAGGAAGAGTATATAAGGAATGCTTGCTTCTG
>JAYRBW010112136.1:0-40618 GCA_036023295.1 Invenusta paracnida
TTATTTACTTAAACTTTACGTTATAATCATAGAGTAAAATAGTATTTAACAATTAGCCGAAATACACCTTGCTTTTTTCGCTCGACCATACGAGATAATATTGAAAATGTAACTAGGTATGCTAATTTCCTTATACAATACTATATAGTAATCACAAAGTTATAACATCTTCAATTGCAGGCTGTGGAGGCTTGTATCCTTGAAGAGTAGAATGCTCTAACTTATTCTATAAAACGAAAAAATCTATTTTATTATGGATAGCAGAAACATTAAATTATAATTAAATTGTCTTTTTTGGTGTACTTTAATCATCAGTAACTCCTCAAAAGTATGAGCCTTAATAAGATTGCGACAAGAAAAATCAGCATTGGCAATTTGTAGCATTATGATCTGGAATATAAAACAAGGGACGTGAAGTGAAAAATGATAGATTGGAAAAGCCCAGCTAACAGACCTTTACAAGACAGCTTGAAGATCTGAAAAAATCAATTTGTAGAATTATGAAATGCAAATAAATTGTACGCGTCTAATCGTGTGTATAGGCACTGGTGGTGTGTGAATGAAAGAAGCAAAAATAACATATTAATAATATAAAATGTAATGTATAATTTGTACAAAACTTGAGCGTTTATGAGTTTGATGTAAAGGAGATACGGAAAAAGAACTATAGATCCACAAGAGCTTCTTGATGGCACTGCAGTACAATCCACCGCCATTTTCAAAGTTTTCAAGAAGATCAAAGTGTTGGAGTAGGCCCAGAACATTTCCAAATTTCCTGGAGTAGGATTGCATAATAGGGGTATACATTACATATTAATAAGAAAGAGCAGTAAAATATGTACAATGTCATCAGTGCGTTCTCCCTCAACTTTGGACTCCCCCTGTCCACAATACAATTCGGAGAAAGGATGGCGTTAGAATTAACTGGGGGACCCCGGGACACCTCTAACGGAACGATATCATCGCTCTGAAATAAAGAGGGAAATAAAACATCTAAATAATGTACAAAATAATTTTCTGATACGACGTTACCGTAATATATATTTCTCTATATAAATATAACAAAATAAGGGCATACTAGTGTAACGGCTTCTTTATTTCATACTATTAAGAAGGGACATATCATGAGTTAAAACATATCCAACGAAATGTATACACAAATGCTTAGAATATCTTAATTAGTCAAAACTAATACAGAGAGTGAAAAGCAGGGACCGAAAGAAAGACACCCAAATGGAGACAAATATTAATTTTGTTTAAAGAAAGTTAATTAAAGAAAAAATAAAACACAAAAATTAAAAGAATTTATTTTTCTTGATATAATCAATACAAAAGCAGGACTGTTAAGCATTAAATTTGCGGCATGTGATGACGTCACAGGGTATTTGCCTTTGGTATTGAAATTTAAAAAAAAATCATATACATATCCATCAAGTTTCACGGACGAAGGGTTAATGCAAAAGTATACTGTGTAATTAATTTTACATGGACCAGCTGAAATGTATTCAGAATTTATGTTTCTAACTAAATTCCATGATATTCTTCTGGGCAAAATCTATAAAACATACATTTACTCATTTTTATTTTTATTTTCAACTAAAAATGCAAAATTACTTATAAATATATATAATGTAGATATTGTATAATAAGTTCTTACTAAAAATAAACACATAATTATACCTACGAATAATATTATAAATGTAGTAGAAACACATTCAATAAATCCATGTGTTTAGATAAATTAATGAAAATTGAGAGTAGATAATGTAATAGTTGCAGGTTTTATACCGGATTATACTGCACACAACACAAACATTTCGAATCTGTGACTCTTTCCCTTACCTCAATCATGATGATTTGCGAGGTTGATGTTCTCCTCGTGGTGGCCTTGTGGAACTTGATCAGAGCAGCAGCGGCATTCATCTTTGAGTAGATCTTAAAGATGGGCGATTTCAGTCGTCGTGTTGCTGTTGGCTGGTCAACAATCCCCATTCTTTTCAATTCATCTGACAACTGAAGATGTGAGAAGTAGCATTAACTTGACTTACCGTTTAGCAAAACTAAATATGACATTCTTTTAACCGTTGTTAGTCTCAATACTACAAATTTCATATCACAGATAAGTTAATTAGAAGTATATTAGCCAAAAAGAAATGCACATATTATTTCATTTACTTTATTTGTGTGCTATTATTTACTGATCAGTGGAGAGATTAAACAAATTGTGTAAATATATAATCATGATTTCAATTCGAGACTTTTCGAGACTTTCAATATAATAAAGTAGGTTTTTTTTTCGATGTTGAAAATTGATTTTGTAAATATATTTTAATTGAATATCTTATACGATAATATACTTATATATAAAATATAACTAATCCTGACATATTGAATTGAAAATTATTGGAAATTACTTATATTATATATTAGTGTGTATTTAATTCTTGTTTGTTATATCATTGTTAAATGTGATAAATATTTGAAGGAAATAATTTTGCCGTTATTAATTTTTACATATTAAATATATCAGCAAAACTGAAAAGGGGTGTTCGAGAGTAAAATTCCTAAATGTGTCATTTTTGATTATGTTTGATCATGTTTTGATATGTTACCTGTATTTTACAATATCTGGGTACACCAGGTGATCCTTGTAGAAGTCGTATGGCAAGTCAAAATTCATCAGCTGGATCAAAGCACGCAAGTGACCAGCATCAGTTCGTCGCTTCAATGCCAGTTGTTGATATAAGATATATTTAGTTAAAAAACATTGACACGAAAGAAATGACCAATTCTTGTCATATTTCGTCATAAAATACAAGAAATTGCCTCACATAAAAATGTCGAATGTAAGGATAATTCACGGCAAATGCGTTATATTTTAATTCATTTAATTTATTAAAATGAACTTATGCAGAAATATATGTACACTTACATGTAATTCTTCTACAAAACTCATGTCCTTTGTGCCAACTATGCTGATGCTTCTATTAGCCCGCTCCAGCACTTTTTTCGGACTGACGTTTTCTGGAGAGGTGCTTCCTTAAAACGTTTGACACTCGTTTCATAACATCCTCCTGATAAAATTAATAAAAAGTTAAGTAACTTTATGAAAATAAAAATTGGGAAACACACTAGCTAAGGTTAAAAATAACGATTGCCTTTTAAGTAAAACCTATTTTTAGGACCTCTAAATAATATTTAAAAATATAATATAAAACTAGGTAATTAGATATAATATTTCACGTGGAACAATTTAATTTTGAAATATAACATAGTATTTAAAAATAGCCTATTTCTAAGAGAAAAAATGTCATAACTGTATTTTAAAGTAACATTTTCTTCATATTTCTATAATAACAGCGATCAAATTATAAAATTTAAAAAGCAACCGGTTGATCATTTTCTATAACAATCACAAAATGTATAGGTTTTTACATGCTGAAACGAAACACTTTCAATGTACAATTTAAGTAAAAATTATAAACTAATTTCAGTCTTACACATCCTGTATTGCCAAAAGTGCAATGAGGAAAAGTACGTTTCAATGTCAAGGTGACCTCTTTATAAAACGCTTTTCTTTTGATACTGTCATCGTCGGTTGGCAGTATTGTCATGACGTGTGCTGGCATCACACCAACTAGATCTCTTAGTGTGGTCGATCTCAGACAGGAATTGCCTTTTTTTAAACAGTTACGCAGCTTACAGAAGAAATGTGGTAACTGTATCCAAAGAAAAGTATAGTAAATAGTATAGTAAAAATTAGAAAAAATATAAATTCTCTAAAAATTGAAAAGAATATAATCAATCAATAAGTGTTGGCCCTGAGGAGGGCCGTTTTCGCGTTCTCAAGGGTTGGGTGGGAAAATCATTAATTTTTTGACACGTGAATTATAAGACACAATGTACAATTCAGCAAAATTCAAGATTTACAAATATATACAAGATATGCAGAAAGCGGTACTACCTAGTCATACTTTCAGAGACCTAGTACGACTACTAATGGTATGCAGAAAGCGGTACTACCTAGTATACTACCTAGTCATACTTTCAAAGACCTAGTACGACTACTAGTGGTATGCATAAAGCGGTACCACCTAGTATACTACCTAGTCATACTTTCAAAGACTTAGTACGACTACTAATGGTATGCAGAAAGCGGTACTACCTAGTATACTACCTAGTCATACTTTCAGAGACCTAGTACGACTACTAGTGGTATGCAGAAAGCGGTACCAGCTAGTATACTACCTAGTCATACTTTCAAAGACCTAGTACGACTACTAATGGTATGCAGAAACATATTATTCACATTTTCCCCTACGTGTGGAAATAGTTCTATGATTTAAATAAGGGGTCAACAAAGTCCAACCATGCAGATGATTTAAAAGAAGTGTGTTTATAGGAAAATATTGACAATATTTATGTGCAGTAGGTTTTCATTAAAAAGATCAACTCCTTTTAAAAATGCAATCAATGTGTTCTTAAGATGAAAAGTGTAATATTACTTATCAAATTGTTTTTATTAATTAGATTTGTTTTATTACAGTATAAATGTATTTTAAAACCTTGGTTGTAATGTTATTGTATTTATAAAACAAGATATATTTATTTCTAAGTAAAATATTTCTATTGGACTGTTAATTTTCTTATTAAAAAAATTATTTTGAAATATATATGAGATATAATGTATATAGTTATATTTAATATAAAAACCATATTTTTACTGTTTATCTATGTGTAAAAAAAGTAATTATGGAATTAAGAAAGATTATCCACTTCAGTAGTACTTATGCTTGGATTGTAACAGGTTGGCGTCAACCTTGTTTTTTTCTCCAACTTAATTCAGTGCGAACTACCTTGAGCATCAGCTAGTGACAGTTTGGTCCAAGGACTACTTGGAATGCATTGCCCAAATTACGGTATACTCGCCGGTTATATTCAAAATAATTTCAAAATGCGTTACTCCATAATGCTTGAGGCACTAAGTTGCATTTTAAAATTGATCAGTTAATTATCTTCAATATAATCTTAGACATAAATTATTACTTTTACCATTTTCTATTGTCTACTATCCTTATTTCAGTTGAATGTCTGAAGATTCTACTTTCGAAATGCGCTGGATATGCTATTATCGCAGCTTCAGTTGTAGGTAAATAAATTGTTAAAGATGTATTCGTTTTCTGTGTGTTAATGATATATGTACGTTCTTATGTTTGCATTTCGTTTATTTTTTAGTAAAAATGCCTCAGGTTCTCAAACTCTATCGTTCTCAAAGCTCAAAGGGGATTAGTTTTTGGGGTCAACTTTTTGAACTCTGTGCAGTGTCGTCAACAATGTGCTATTCTCTTTACAAAGGCTTTCCTTTCAGGTATTTTTTGTAATTTAGAAATATTTCTTTCGTTGTAAACTTTTACTAAATGTAGACATTTATAATAATAATAATAATTATTATTTATACTAATTTGGTATACTATTTTATTGTATTGTATATTTTAATATTAATGCAGTGCTTCTGGTATGATATCAGATTAATAAAAAAATATCCTGCATTCAATCCACAATATCTTGTAATTAATATGCAAAGACTATTTGTGTAATTTTAAATTATTGTATACAATTTTGTTAAAATATTGTTAAATCATCGCCATCTGTTTTAGTCATAACATATAGTTCCAGTATGCATATGTTCCCTACTACTAGGAAGATATTTTGGTAATATTGAAATAAATTACAGGATTTTGACAGTCCGAAATTATAATAAAATCTGTGAAATTTAAATTATAAAAATAAAGTTTGTTTCAAACATCTATGAATTTGAGATTATATTAGAATAATTGCTACATCTACTTATTGTAAGTTCTATTAAGTATATTTTTTCTAAATCTTTATCTTTCTTTAAAATGATTTGTTGAAGATTCAACTTTAATAGCTCAATTTGACGTATAATTACTAAATAAAAATGGAATTAAGTGTGCACCCAAAAATATATTATTGATTATTTATAGATATCACAATGCTGGCTTGTATTGCGCAAGTGAATAGTGTTCAATAGTTAATAATAATAATATACTGTTTACGTACATGCAATGTGTCTATGCATGTATATATCATAGAGATTGGATAATATTATTATTATCTCCGATTTATATGGTATGTATGTATGTATATGTACATATGTCAGTTATTCGACCACAGCACGCATAGTGTATATACTATTATTTATTTTTTTAAATCTGAAAACGGCGGTTTTGTTTTGCAGCAGACTATATTAATTATTAAAAAAACGACTTCAAACTTGATTGCAGATCTGTGGCCGTGGAACATTCATTTGAATTATAGAAAAGCTGTGAAATTGTTCAGCCTTTTTGTCATCCTGCAAATAGTGCATTATTCTTTCGCGTAAATTAAAATATTGTAATTTCCTTCACAAAAATATATTTTGAAAATGGCGTTTTGATTATGATAATTCTTTTTGTTTGATTCCTTGTGTGTCCACAGCTCCTATGGCGAAAGTGTGTTCTTGTCTCTGCAAACCTCGGCAATCGCCTTTCTGACCCTCTTCTACTCGGGCAAGACTGGGATGAGCTACACCTTTCTCTTTCTTTACGCCGTGGCGATGGGCGTTCTCTCCTCTCCTGTAGCACCTTTTGTTGTACTTAAGACCCTGCAGGCCTTCAATACGCCCATCACCGCAGCAGGAAAGGTATGGAGACTTACCTGACTGCCAAAATGATCTAAATCAACCAATACAAATAGCGTAACATTTTCGGGACAATGCCCCAAATGTACCACATTTTAGTTAGTATTGCATTAATTAAGATAAAGTTTTGGGCTTTAAATGTCAGGACAAACTCTATTGCTTATTGCCATCATACATTTAAAATCATAACTGCAATGTATACATTTTTTCTTCTGTATTTATTATATGAAAATGATAATAGTCAACAGTTCAAATTTTAAAAATTGTTTGTATTTATATATTTTGTTATGATAAGTTTGTAACTTTTCACTTGTAAAATAAAGTAAAAACCTCAGCAATATCATATAAATAAAAAAAGTCTAAAATATAATTTTTTTACTGATATTATTAAATTATATACAGTTTTATTTTATTTTACTACTTGAGTTCGTAGCAGTAGTAATCCACTTATTTACAGTATGATTTCGTTGCATTAATGAAATAATTTATGAGTTATACATACTTTTTCTTCACACCCGCACTAAGATGATGCAAGTGGTAGCCAACTTCCGGCAGGGACACACCGGACAACTCTCGGCAATCACCACAACCCTCATCTCGGCGGGAGCCATCGTCCGAATATTCACCTCCATCCAGGAGACGGGAGATGTCCTCATTGTCGGAAACTTTATCGTATCCTCTATTTGCAATGCCATCCTCCTCGCCCAAATGATCTACTACTGGAATGTCGTACCTGAGACAACAGCCACCACAGATGGGTTGGAGAACAGTGACGCTCACAAGTCAAAGCACGAATAATCGTATTGTTGATTGATTTAGTTCCAATGGAATATTCCACAATGCAGTAGAAGTTTTGTCCATACTTTTGTATTGCCTCTGATGTCAGTTTGATAAAGAATGAAACTGTATTCAATGTTACAAAATCATTTGAAAGCAATATACATTTTTTTAATGATTAACTAACTGTTTACATAATTACAAGAAATTAAATTCTTTCATTCCATTAATTCTGCCTGGGTTTATACATTTCACTCAATTGAATTAATATTTCAATCACTGTCCTACGTCGCTTGCTTAATAACCTAATTAAATGTTATTTTTCTTACATGGTTTAACCTTTTTTGTAGTATTTTCTTCAAAATAAATATGTGAACTCAATTATAAAATTAGTTTTTAATACCTAATTTATGATTTGTATAAGAAAAATCTATGTTGTATAAAAAATGTGTTAAATAGTCTTTTTATAATTTGTTTTCCAAACTAATTAACATTTTTCTTTTCAATTAATAGTTTTTATCTCAATAAAATTCATCTCTTTCCCAACTTTTGTACACTGGTGAAATAAACTTACACATTTTAACCAGATTAAGTTATTTTGTTTACTCTTCTGTTAGTATATCACTAGTATCTAGCTTATCCTTTTCCTTACTCATATATTTGAATCTGCTTGTTTTATTTAAAATTTATTATGATATACTGCTTCTGTCATGTGTAATATTATGAAACGTTATAATTGTAATTCTCCATATTGATACGAAATATTTGCAACTAAAGATATAATAACTATTTGGTTCTCTGTTATTTTTGTTTGTAATTACCAGGTGGTGTTCATAATATATATTTTTTATTTGTGGAATACGATTTTTAATCTTGATTGCATTTTTGTTATTAATATTGGAATTAATTCATAATTGTATAGGTCTTGTATGACTTAATATATACATTGAGATCTCAAATAGTAAATATTACCTTGTTAACATCGTAGAAAATTACTTATGTTAACATCATTCAAAGGTGGAATATCAGACGTAACAATTTTAGTATAATCCTTTCTCACTTGACAAACCAATAAAGCTAAGTACTAAATAAACAATTTTTTAACAGAATATGTTACATCACAGGTATGATGTCAACTTGTCCAAATAAATAGTAGCTATAAGTTTTACTTCATATCAGATTATCCTATTACTACTAGTAGTACAATGTTTGTATGTTATGAACTAAATGGTAAATTTTATTCAACCCGAATTAACAAGTTTTTATTTGATCTCTCAAATTATTTTAACTTAAATCGATTATTAAATATTTATATAGCAATTTGTTTTAATGTAAAGTTATAGTCTAAAATTTGAAGATGCATTATATTCAGTCAAATAGGAAAAATATACAAATTAACAAGAATATCCCAATAGTTTAAGTAAAGCACCTGTCCAATTTGTGTTAACTAATAACTTAGTTATTCAATTTTTCAGTCGATATTTAGTTGTCTAAAATATGGAACTTTTGCCTTTAGATTAGGATACTTCGTTTATTAAAGTTAGTAGGAAGAATAGAGTAGCATGAATAAACTAAATGTGCTTTACATTAATTATTAACGTCATCTTTATAAGGTAGTATTCCTCCAGTTATTCATGATTGAATTACAAGTTAATATTATGTCATTAAAGATTTGATAACCTTGGAATCTAATGTGTAACGCTGACAGAAAATGAAATGTTTTGTCTATCATTTATTAACTTTGATATAGTTGTATATGTGGAACATATATTTCAATACTTATTTTTCAGCCTGAAGTTATGTGATTTGTCTCCCTACAAATAAGGAAAAATTCGACCTTGTAATTTTAGAAAAGATCAACAATGAAAACTTCTGTATTATTAAAATAGATAATACAAACTTCCTTTAAAGCGCTCACTTCTTGTGACCTAGTTTGTTGACAGGTAGCTTGTGAATTTGAAATCCGTTTCATATACATACATACTTCCTACATTTTCTGGCGAAAAACGTCAATAGGACTTTATTTGAGGATATGTTGCATTCCTGTAAAATATGTAGTCGATGTGTGTTATGGTCGATGCACAAATGCCAATGACATCTTTATGGATTTAAGCAGACATTAATCCTTCTTAGAGCAGTATAATCTCCTATATCTAATGGATCATACGGTTGATAAGCTTTACAACGATTACTAGTTTATAACTTTTACATCTGAATAAACTAGTTTATACATTGTTTTTATGTTACAAAGATTTAAATTATACTTTAAATTTATGCGCCGACCAAGTATATAGGGGGTCACAGATTAAAAGTTATAAATTAAAATAAGTTTGTATGTTGTATACATATTATACTTCTGTGAAATGGCATTATGTTTATGTATATGTGCATAACTATGTATGTCTGATAATATATATCCGTTTTCCTTATTCCTTTGATTTTTTATAATTTTTATAATCATATTTTGCTCTACATTTAGCTACGATGTTATCATATTTAATTTATATTGAAATTATTATTTTTTAGATATGAAGCATTATATATACCGTCTCTTGTCGAGGATAAATATTAATTTTAACAATTTTTGGTATCAAAACTTTAGTATTCAAGGATAACTAGGTGCCAATATAAGAAAATAATAAAAGGGCATAAGATGCATTTATTCTTGAAGCTAAATTTTGACTCTTCATATGCAGCATGTTAATTCACAACTATATGCCCAGGACTTTCCTGAATCAACTGAACTAAAAGACAGGAGTCACGTAGTACAACCTAGAAAGAACAGGAGATATATTGAAGTATAGCTTTTATGGTGAGAGCATTTTGCCGATAACTACTTCCCTATATATTTATAATATTATTATAAATTTAATGTAAGGATCACCTCGCTTTCCTAATTCTACCTTAGAACTATATGCAACGTAGTTCTACGTGAATTTGATGGACGGTAATGCTAACGAGAAGACGGCAGCCATTAGAGTCAGCTCAGAAAGATGAGACTCTAAAATGTATATTGTAGAGCATGGAGGATTTGTTCTATTCCTCCATGGATGTGGAGATACAGATTTCGATGCAGCAGCGAAAACGCAAATACCTACACAACGCTATAGAGAAACATTACCAGTCTATATGGGGGTTGTTCGTTATTGGAGATAGTTCCCAGTATTTGAACGAAGGGGTTGTTAGGAGAACGACCATCGTCTTCCTGGATTCCCGGACCGTTGTAAGAGAACACGCGAGCTCTCTTCCGGAAGCTCATTGTGTTCCAGCAAGTTGGGGATTCCAGAAAAGAAGTGCCTCTCTATACTGTAGACACTAATATTTTCGTGCGATGACAGAAAGCTATCCCCTTTGTATAAATTCCATCCTGATGCAGTCCCTAATTCTTCCCTATTATTCTCTTCACCCTATCGCTAATCTCACAACTACATCGTTGTCATCCGTTACCTGTCCTGCACCGCACCGCCAACTTTCTATTTTTTTATTCAAATCAATTTGCAACGCACGGTTGGCTAAGACAAGGTCACATCCTTTGAACAGTGACAGGGAATAGGAGAAAGTTAGCGCTGACTCTCCTGCGGTTATACCTGATAATAATATAATTTCTACCTTTTCAATTGCCTATAATTATAATATGGAGATAATTTCATATCTGCCAAGTTTTACATTATATTATGCATATTAATACATTGTTTAATACTTTTCTTTAGGTATTTTACTATAAGATTACTGCTATATATTCACATAATTGATTGAAGTTGACAAAACTCCTTTCAGTCTCTATTTTAAACCTTCCTGTTTCGTTATTATATGTTTGCGTTAATACTACTGTTCGAACTATGTCATAAATACCTAATACAGTATCCTTCGTCCACTAAAAATACGTTTAAATGAAATTATTTCAAATATTTTATAAGAACAGTAAATTCTTATATTACCCGTTATTCGATCTTCACCGGTTAAGGCGATTATTATCATTGTTGCTATGTATAATATAATCCAACAGTATTTATTTCATTATTTTGTCGTAAGTTGTGTAAAAATTATTCTATATGCAATAATGTTTACGAAGTATCTGATATAATGATATATCTATATATGAATTATTTTTCAGTGCAAAATTAAATTAGGAAAAATGTGCGTGCACGTTTTCGCCCGTCTTATTATGATATATGCGCTTCAAAACATAGTTTTATATATTGTATATTCAATATAGCTGTACATCTATAGTCCATGCCAAAACGTGAAGGAAAAAATATGAATTTATATTTCGATAAACTACAGACTATATCTAATTTTATTTTTTATTAACGAAATATGTACTGAGATTTCATATAATATCATAACCAACATTTTCAGATCTGAAAATATCAAATATTAATGTATATTATTCCAACATAATTAATATACTACTTATTTGAAAGCCAAGGTTTATTATAATAATCGCGGTTTCATATCAAACTGTAATAGCTTCTTTAAAAATATACTTTTATATTATGCTTTACGGAAAAAGGATATAAGAGTAAACGAATATGTAATTTAAAAGAACTATTATAATTACTTTCCATTCATAATCTTAATAGATAAGCACAGATTTAAAATACTTAGACACCAATATACATATATATATATATATATAATACAATACTATAATTTTTTATGTAAGCTGTAAGAAATTTTGAAAGTACACATAACAGATGTCTTATTAATTATTTCGAAATGTACAACTTAGAAATGAAATATTAGTCCGTTATGTATAGAAAGCCCCAATATTCCTCTGTGTAAACGTTTTACTTTACTTTGGCCGGATTCTCACCCGAATCACATTATAGTTCTGTACTCTAAACCAGACCATACTCTTGTACCGGAACCATACTTCTTTAAACTTTTGACAGAAGTACTATTTTATTGTCCCGCAGCTAGCACCCTCCAGCTAGTATGAGGAACGAGGTACCAACATTGACACCTCTATACTCTATATACCTAATTGTAGATAATGGTGTAAAACCTTCTGAAATGGACATCTGCTGGTGTTGGGAGGGTTGGTTTGGACCCCAGTAGCATTTTAAAATTTTCCATATTAAAGAATAGGAATATTTTACATTGAGTTCAATTTTATAAAAAAATATATATTTTAGATATAATATAAGTATCTTTAACCTTTTTAAAAGTTATGTTGCATACGATTTTAAACGTATATCTATTGTCATTATCTTAATATCAAAATGAAACACACTTATCATGTCATTACGTTTTCAGATACTTTCAAATATTGGTACCAGCAAAATTTGTATAAATTGGCCACTATGAATTTAGTGAAAAAAGCAAAATATTGTTTAATTTTTTATAGTATGTATGACTCTTTTTTTTCATTACACCAATTCTCTATTCGTCAACGAAATTTTCCTTGCTTATTGGCCACTGACTATGTTTTCATATGATATCAATTATATAATTGCATTCACATTTCATTCCAAATACCCAACTGTATTTACTAAGAACAATGAATCAACACATTAACTTCTTCACTTGCTAATATTTCAGAACTTTTTTTCTTCAAAAGAAAACACTACATCTTACCTAATTAATAAAATAGGGGAGGCCTGTACTGTGAAGAATAACTTTGGCCGAACTTTGCACACAGAAAACTCCAATGGTCATATAATATTCTGAAAGATAATATATATATTTCGTTACATATTTCGCTGGAGGACAAAAGGAGGGGTCCTGGCAACTAAAAATTGAACTCTACTTCAGTCGCTGTTCAAATACTATACCGACCCCGATCCAGTCGTATAAATTCTGTTCTTGTGTCTTTGCGTTCACAGCTTCTCATTTTTATAAATCCACAGGGCGAGTCAACCTCGATCGTAAATTATCACATTCATAGTCACAGTATTATGGCCTTTCTGCTTGAGGCCTTTGTTTAGCAGCTATTTTCACTATTAAGAGGTTTTCACAGCCCCGCGATTGCGCGCCAAAGAAATTAGATTTCTATTTGACAGTTTTATATGTAGCAAATTAGCTCTAACTCTGTTCCCACTTCCTCAAATCCCGGCATGTTTTGGGGTCGACCTTGGTTTTTTTTCATTTAACATACTATATACATATATACTAACTCGAGGACTTCTCAATATCGCAATTATTTAGATTCGAAAAATGAAGATTTATTATAGAGCTAAAAAGTTTATTAGTATTTAACATCGCAATCATTATTGTATCGTCTATTAGTTGGAATGTCTGAATGGATATATTTGCCATCCGACTACGTTTGTGGTTTATAGTTTAGTCTAATAGTTGTAATGTTAATGTACATATGTCATATTGAAAAGGTTTCATTTTTGCCAACTAACATCTTAATGCGAAAAGTATTATTATAATTTGGTATAGAACTGAGTCAATCAAATATATCTGAATATATATATAAATGCACGGGGAATAGAGAGACTACTCATTAAAATTTGATAAATAAAAACAACAGAAATTTAACAATATATTCGACTATCTTTCATTTATGTCTATGCTTTATTTCTTTGCAAATGCCTATTTAGTTTATAAGGCGAAACAAATATCTATGATTTAAAATTCATTTAACAGTATTTCATTCCAAAATAAGTATATTATACTTCCTATTAAGGATTAAGTCTAATATTTATCCTAATTATAGCTGTACCTAAATATTCACAAAATTTTGAAGCTAATATCGGAAAGTAGAATAATTTTCCTTAAACAACGAATCTCTTTTTTGTTTTTGTGTTAAGTGGGCAAGGATTTTTATATTTTGTTGTTTCTTTTGGTATTTTATTATAATAAATGTAAAATAAGAATAGAACGGAACATCTCTAATAAAGCTTTATTGTCCACGACAATTGTTTCGCGTACGACTGCTATATATTATATACGCTTCGACGATATATAGTTCGATATTTCCAATTATAATAAATGTGTTTAATGTTCAGACTTATATTTCATATTCAATTATTGATTAATATATGCAATCTAACATCATTATGATAGTTTTATACATTTTGGTCAACATTGTTATTGCGTAATATATGACACTGGTGACAAATTATTGCTTAAGGAAGTATTTATAGGTACTAAATGAAAATCGTAATAATATGATATAGCCATAACGTAAAGTGTTATTGAAACATGTAGTAATTAAAACAATATACCTAATCTGTTTTAATATATGTATACAATGGGCGCATAATGTGTAAATTAAATTTGAATTATCTACTCAAAAGACTCTATTAATAAATCAACTTGTTATAATATAAAAACTTTTAGCAAAGACTTTTGCATAATATATCTATCCGGGCTTTGTACATTTTAATATTTAATAAGTCAGTCCACAAGTTTATATAAGATATTTGATTTACCTAATAATAAAGCAAATTTGTTGAAAATGAACACCGTTGTTCGTATATTGTAGTTTATTCAAGAAACCAGTATACAATAGAGTCTTTTGTATATTGGACATTGTCATAAATTGATATTAGCGTGTTGGAGATATAAACCTTTATATGTGGGAACAATAGTGGCCTTGATTTCTCTGTTTGAATGTGTTCAACTATAGAATACCTCCATTATTTGCTATTCTACTGAATATTATACTATAACTAGAGACTTCTATTATATAAGACTTTCAATAATAATACACATATCTCTGCGTTGTGAATTTCAATGCAACAAAAAGAGTAAATTGTATAGAAAAAAGGCAGACCCGAATTCTGAACGCTCAGTGTTGGACTCCGTTGAATCTGTCTTCTGAATCCATGATAGACGCTACGCCGACCGCTAACTTACAGTTTCTGTATTCATCTGAGTGCTATATTCCTTATAATATATACAACACAACTCAAGAGAATCATTTGGAATTTTATACATGAAATGTGATTGCCGTTTAATAATTGTGAAATTTTGGAGCTTTTTACATGCTGTAGAGGTAGGTTCAATATGTACTGATTGGTTAAATATAGATTCATTTTATATATAAGTTATGCCTATAATATATATTATGTAGGTATACAAATATATCGATTTTTATATTATTGAACTGACCAATTAGGTGTTTTGTCTATTAGATTATTTTGCATCATAATTATGTAAATTGGAAATTTAGGCGTAACTGAAGTATATATATAAAACACAAATTTGTTAAATAACCAAGGGATAAAACATTAATAAAATAAAATACAATTTTAACGTACAAACTGTTTATTTTATATATAAATATATATATTATGTATATACTTAGATACTCAAATTTTATCGCGAATTAATTTGTTCTTTTACTGCACCTAATACAGCATTTTAGATAAAATAAAAATACTTCCGTCTGCTGTTTAGAAAAATTAACAGTTTGTTATACTTTATATATTTGGATTGTAAATACGATAATTCATGGTATAAATTGTGTTTTATATATGAATGAATTATATAATATGTCATACTACTATATAATATATATTGTAGAAATATTAAAAGACACGAGTAAAACATGAGTATAGAATTAATTCTAAATAATAGAATGCTTTTCTGTTTTGTCTAAACAAAAATAATAAACTAACAACTTTTTTATCTACTCAGTGGTATTGAACCCAAATAAATAGCATATAAAGTGAATAAAAATTGAAACAATTTGATGAAAATTCGCAATCCTTATTCGCATAAAATATACTTCATTTGAGCCGTCAGATATAAGTTCGATATGCACAAACACGACCTATTAAATACGGACAACATAATTCATCACAACTTTTACCACATTTATAACAAGTTATCCATATCTGTATATAACTTTGTTATAACTATTTTGAAAAAACATTATCGATTATAAAAGAAATCACAGTTATGACTGTCGTGCTTATATTTGTGTCGCAGAATCACTTTACTTGATTCTCAATGTGAACACATTTTCACTTTACTGGACTGACTAAGCCTTGTTAGAATAATATAACAAATAGCATCAGTGGTGAGCTCTTAGCTCTAATTGTATTTATAAAACACAAATACGCGGTTCAAGCTATCCAAGTACAGAACTTGTAGTCTTTCTATTCATAAATTCGACCTTGTCTTTTGCATGCGCTGGATGGCTCATATAGTTGTATATTACATAGGTATACGTTATTGGCAGCGCAAATTTGTCTGTCTATATTACTTATGCCTACAGAACAGCTGTAGAAAACAAAATTCGTCCCATTCTTTCAATCCCTCTATACTCAAAGATGCTTTAGTTTTCTATTCTTCGGTAAAACAATGGCCGTCACTGCTTCCTTATATTCTCTCTGTTCAGTCTATATAATGTAGTCTATGTGCTTAATATTTATACTCTTTTGCGTTCCATTCAGAATAATATAATACCTGGCCAGGTAATATACCAATCATGCTATTAAAGTGTGTGCGTTTAGAAGGGGGTATTATAATAGTAGAGTCGAAACTCTTTGGAACTCCGCTAGTAAGTTTTTCTTTATAACAGAACACTTTGAAATATTTGCCTGGTTGCACTGAAATCTCTGAACAAAAACAACAAATTTAGAAATGGCACATCGCGTTATTTGGCGTTCTTTATTTAAGTCGAAATTGTCTCGATCACGTCTTGATTTCATTTGAGGTGCATAAATTCTGCATCTGTGCGGTTTCAATTTTTTTACTATAAAAAGAAACATCTAATTCAAGTGAGAATCGCATTAAAAATGTATATAAACTACAAATGTGTGCATAACTAAATTATTAGTTATTATATTGATTAATTATTTCGAAACCATTGGTTCATTCAATAAACCCTTTCTACTGTTTTTCTGGAAGCAATATTAAATAGATTTCAAAATGTGGATATGACAAGATATATTACAATCCTTAAGTACTTACAACGGAATTAACCCGCAGAATATGGTAAGCAGATGGTCCGTTTATTTTATATTTTCATTCGATTTGTTACTGACCTAATTTAAACAACTCAGAATTAACTTACTTTAACAAATCGTTTGAGTTGATAAGGTGTAAACACATTGGTTGCTCTAAATCTTATTAAATATATTTCAATATTTCCGTGTTTCCATCTTTGCTTATTTTTTATTATATAGTAATATTTAGTCGCAATGAGTTTATGCTTTACGATTATTAAAATTAACATTTTAGTAAGTTTACTTTTCGTTAAAAATACTCATTTGATAATATTACTAAGTTTATTTCAACATTTGACGCAGCTTGTATAGATAACTTTAGTTATTTGTTAAATTCCTATTAAATGTTTATCGTCTTGCTGTATTTTAAATTCGTATACCAATATTGCACCCACTAAACAATAATAATGTAACATTTAGATGAGATTCCATGAACAGTTCAAAGTATATATTATATATAGGTATAATACTAATATCAAATTGTATATGTGCATTTTAATAGCGTTGCCTCAAAATTCTAAATTTAATCATGCTTTTGAGAAATTAGTCAAATTTTACTTTAATCAGCGCACTTTTTCACCGTAAAAAGTGTAATGAAATTTAGATTTTTGCTAATGAAAGCTATAACATTTTAAATTGGCGTAAAGACTGTTTAAACATTTAGGTAATAATCAGTGATTTAAAGGCTGATTACTGAAATAATAACACTTATAAACACTATAGCAGAAAAATAAATTACCGAATGAAAATTTCTTTCATTTAATTAAGGATTATTCAAAAAGGGTTTTGATGTATTTTTTTTAAATAAAGAAGCTTTATTCACTTAATTGTGAATAGATGTTGAGAAATGTTCGTGAAAATATCTTCTATATTATAGAATTCGGTATCCAACGCATGATATAAATAAATAACCAGTCAATAATGTGCAGAAGTTTCGTTTACTAAATATATACAAGTAAAGATACAACTCTAAGACTCAGTAGTGTAATTATATGTCCGTATATATTATACTATATATGCACATAAAACGAAATGAAATAATTTTTAAAATAGGCTGCGTGCACCGGGTGGCTATAAATATTATGCTTACCAGTACGTATTTCTGATTTCATTTAAACTTCATATTCTGCCATTGCAGATAGAACGACAGACACATACCAACTTAGACAGGTTGTGTATATAGTTCTTTGAAAGACGCATTTGAAGGGAGCAGGGGGTAATGTACAACTCCATTGTACTCCATTTTATTTAGGTACCTATAGAGCCGTATAGGTACAACAAGAAGTTGCATGCAGAATTTTCAACGCACTATGTGTATTTGTGCCCGACATTATAATACACCAGCCCCTCTCGTAAGACTTCCATATAGCAAGATACAAGAGGCTAGAAGAGGGGGCAGTTGATCTAGCAAACAGAGCAGACAATATACATCCACTGAGTGTATATAACTATAATAGTCAACAAGTTTGGAAGATATACGTGTAGGTACCCTCTATGCAGTGTAACTCCGTAAACATATAGGTATACTGTGCAAATTTTAACTTAGTTATATAGTAATATTAAATGTTAACGCCTTTGAAATTCTCTACTCATATCTCCTATAATATGTGGTTTAAATATTTCTTGTTGAAGACATAAATACTTTAAATCTGTTCGTTTTTATTGTTTTCATATTTGCTTAGATTAAAAGTTTAAGGTTTGGCAAATGAAATTCTATTATGAGCTAGTCACGATATTATGAGCGTTTATATCTGCTCAATGATATAATTAATATTACCCAATGCACATATCACGTATAATTTATAAATGGGTAGAATTCAGAATGTGTTTGTCAAGAGCGTCTGTATACAGGCCTGCAATATTATTCAATAGTATTTATTTCCTTACTTTGACCAGATAGTTATTATATTTGCCAATCTAATAAACAGGGTAAACTATGCAGTATACATACAATTTATAAATTGGAAACATCTGCAGGTTTTTCCCTTATAATTTTTCACCCAAAACTTAAACTATACTTAAATAATTTGAGATCGCCATATTAGTTTGTATATAGTTTTCAAACAAACTATAAATGTTGTTTGCCTGTTCATTCATTAATTTATATGATATGTGTGTTTGCATATATTCATAGATATAAATAATAAAGTCTACTACACAAGTTCTCATAAAATTAACTGCTATAGCATACGACAAACACATATGTACTTTCATTGTTGAAAATGTGAAAATCTGTCTCCTTAAAATTTAGAATCTTAATTATTCTTAACTTTATTTCAGCTTTTTTATATTTCTATTAATACTGATATTCTCTAAAATTATATATTTACAAAAGAAATAACATCATAATTTTAGAAATTTAATTGAAATCTAAAAAATGAAAATATGGAATTGGAACTTCAACATATACAAATGAAACTGTATCTTTAAAAGTGGTATCGTAGCATTATGTGATGTATTAAATATCTTCAAATGTTTAAACATTTTATGTTATGTGCATGTTTAAACGAAAATTATTTTTACGCATTCAAATGAATAAAAGGTGTGATCACAAACATCATCATGAGGATATCTTTATAAGAAATGAATATTTTACAAATATATACTTTATATATAGGTATAATAATACTATAGTTAACAGATATAAGTCAGGTATAAGCACGACCAAACATGATGCACATCACTGGTTACATGAATGACTAGAATATAAATAACGTAAATAGTATCATACTTTTAGTCGACTAAGCGCCCTTTTGTCTGACTAAATTTATATATACTATTTCATTAGGATTTTTGTCTGGCTGTTTTTTTGCTTTGCTGATTTCACATACACATGTAGTTTGTTACTCTGATAGCGCATATACGATTATATAATTAATACAATTTCAATTAAACAAAGAATCGCAACACCTACAATATTAGTTTCTAAAGTAAATATAACGTGAAGTTATTTATAAATTACTATTTACAAAGAATGATAATAATCAATAATTTTCCCGATTTCGCTTGATTTTAAATGACTCCTTATGGAATATAAATATTTTCTCAATAAATCTGGTTCTAAGTATAGTTTTATGTTGATTATTCGTAAAAGATGTTCGAAGTACGTATATATATACATATTTACAATATCAATCATGTCACACATGTATACTGCAATCATTTTGCAATATAAAACAATATAACGGTATCCGACAGAAAAAAAAATCATTGAAGGAATGTCAGGTGTGTATATAGGTATTCGTCTTTTGTCTTCATTTTGCGAATACATTAACGTATCTAATGAAGCTTGATTTGTGAGAGTGAACCTCCTATGTAAGATATTTTCACATTGTCCTCATAAAATTGTTGAATTTCTTCTCCAAGACCACGATTTATAAATGTTCTCTATTTTTCGCGTGCCATAATATATAGTAGGAGCAGCATTAATACCTATCTATATTTTTCTTTTAATGCAAAAGCCAATAAGGAAAGGAAATAAATGAAGCTTAATTCACTGTTGTTTTAAGGCGGAAAATATTTCTTATTCATTAATTTTTATCGACAGTGTGAATAGGTGGGAATCAATTGTCATTTTTGCATTCACAGTTGCTTTTTTAATATATCAGCCGTCGGTTAGACGGCCTATCGAGTGTAGATAGAGTGAAACTTAATTAATTGAATTATATTTTTTCAAATTTATCTAGAATATATATGGATACACACGTATAGATTTTTTATTTGAAAAAATTTTGTATAATAATATTCATTTTTAAAACATACATATATTTTCCAACTATTTCTTGCAATCTAAAATAAATGAACAAATCGGATTTTATTTTACTGAAATGATATCTTTATCTTGGCAGAACAAAAAATATATAGCAACACGTAATTTATGGATTTTGGGAAATACTCAAATAATTATTATTGTAATCGATATATATATATGAAAAGCATGTTTGTTTTTAATGAAAATTGAAAGACTCGTAACTTAATGTTTTACTATAATAATATTACGCTATATGTTGAATTATATATATATAGGGGAATACAATTTAAACATTAATAAATCTATAAAAAGAATTATTGAATTGGATATCTTGAAATAATTATATCAGTGTTTCGCTATATGTATATAATTATTGTAGTAAAGTAAAATACAACAAATGTATTGCGAAAAGCACTTTCTTTACATTTATACTTTGAACCATTGTTTTTAATAATATAAAAAAGTAGACTGAATATATAGCATTACTTAATAATTTGCGAATGTGTTTATTTTACATTCATTTTCAGTTATAAATTTGTTTATATTAGTTTCTAACAAAAATATTTGTTATATAATGCCAAATCTAAAAAGTTGCATTATTTTCAATTTATTTTAAAGAACATAAATATTGATTGCATTTTTCTATAATCTACGTTTGATAGCACAATTTTAAAATATATTTAATATATCATGATCATAAAAACAAATTCCACAAAAAACCGACTTTAAGTAAGAACTAAGTTTATACTATATTATTACTATCATACTAAACTTCATGCTGTAGATATAATACTCGTTAAAAGATTTCTATTTTGTATTTGTATTTCTATATTTCTAAATAATATTTAATATATTAATTTATGCATTATTTAAATTTTCTTTAAAATGGACAACTATGTTACAGGTTAAACTATCTGAAATTGGTGAATGCGTAATTTTTAACTATGTTTTCTTGATTATAAACATGTATGTTTCTATACACGGAACCTTAAATTTATATTTAATTTTCCTATATGTTAACGTTTTTATATTCATATTACCCTAGCAAATATGAAATATTAAAATAGTTTCAAACCTACGGTTAAGAATGATATACAAAAAGTACCTATATATTGAAACCACTTTATTATTATTGTTTTGAATGTCTAATCAAGCAACTTGTCATCCAACCTATATACATATGACAGAGAGGCATAGCTCTATTATTTATATACACAAACTATTAGGTATTATATTATTATCCTTAACCCGGTTTGTATTGGCATATTTTATTTGATGGGCACATGATGACGTTAGAACAATTTATAAATGACTATATATACATAAAATCAATGGCTACGTTTAGCCTTTGGCCAATGTAAATATCGCAATATAGTATATTACTTTGTATGAAATAACTGGAGGAGAGTTTAAGTGCAGACATTCTTTTGTTGAAATTTGGAGGAATAAACCTGGAAGGGCAAGTCAGCGAAAGTAAAAACCCAGCAACAGGTAGAAAAGAAAGCTATGGTTTGCTATCCCATTTTGCAAACAATTTAACTAAAGCACATATATGTAGGTATATCTATTTATATAGGTGAGCGCATACACACTAGATTAATAAAAATTCTCAGCTTACATGGCTTGTGTAGCCTTTTAAAACTTTCCATCTCTTGACAGTTTCTAAAAGATTGTGTCAATAATTTAGTACACTATAAAAAAAGTTAAGACCGAGAAGTCAGCAAACAATCGGGCGTTTATGTATATATACAATTGGGATGTTTTTCGTACTTCGTAGTATTATTTCTAGCAATGAATTGCAGATGTTATTGCCTATATGTACAGATAAATAGGACCACATTTTGTAACCGTATATATACAAAAGGCATAGTCACTCATTTATACTATTGTTTGTGAAACATTCACTTTATTTTATTGTATAACCCTGCACCCTGCTTATATTTACGTATAGTGCGTATGGCTATTTGATGGTATGGATTTCAATATATACTAAAATCTAGTATATCATAGTATATACAAAAATCCATGGTAATGGAAACTATTAAATCGTTTATATATGTATAATTGTATCAATAAACTGGGTGGAATATACCGTCCAGGAACATAGGAAACCGTAAAACGCAGCAAGAAAAACCAAAAAGAGGAATAGGGAGCTGACTTTTTGCCTCTGCGGCGTTCAGTAGCTTTCAATATATAATATATGTGTATATAGTAATCAAATAGATGCAACAACAAAACTGTACATTTGCCATCATAGAGAGTTTAGCTCAAGGATTTTACCACATAAAAGAATAAATAATTAATCCGATAACTTTTTATGTATGTATATACTGATAATATATATCTGAAATCGTATTGAAGGATGCACCTGTCCTGATGTTATACATTTAATATAGGTATCATGCATCATATCTCTCTCCTGGATATTTATAAAAAGCATACCTAGCCTAAACATTCTTTTTGTAACAATAAAATATACATTATATAATGTAACATATTTCTATATGGAAGAGAACAGCTGTTTTTTTTCAACTAAAGAATGCGATATTTTTTTGTTTTGTCCTATTCGTATATATATACCGATTTATTCCATAATATAACCTATTGCGTATTATGGTGCCGCGATTCAGCTGAAGCTATTTTTGGGGAATCTCAGATTAATATGATAAGGAATAATATAATTCCTGACTTGAATATATATATATATAGAGAGAGATATATATTGAAAAATAAATGTTTAAGGGAAGAAAATATTTGCGTGTCAATTTTTTGTTTCAACGCTATCAATTTATTTTATAAAGATACCCTGTATTACATACGTACTTTGATTTTCTACGATAAAAATGAAGGATTTAATGAATATTATAATGTATGTTTGTATATATTGAGAAAATATTTCAAATAAACTGTATAGTAATAATTAATACTAATGTAAATTAAATCTAAAATGTCTCATATCAAATATATTCCCATTAAAACTACTTCAAGGGATTTTATAATAATTAATTTGGAATCCTTGAAAAAGGAATTTGCTCCTATTGAAATATGAAAAAATATGTTTAAATATTTATAGGATGAAAACTAACATACATATTTATAAATATATTTGATATTCCAATTTATAGGTATATGCCTGTTGTTCAAGGACCATTTAAAGTTATATACTTTCAATGTCTTTTTTGTGGAGATAACTAATTTTACTGTTTTCGTGACATTTAAATGTGTATTTGAGTATCCGAAAATGGAGATAATATTTAGACCATTATATTACAAAAGGAATAAACACTTATCTTTAATCTGTTACTCTGGCCTTAAAATAACGACTTATTGCATAATTCTGTAAGAATATTTATATTCAGTATATATATTTAAGAAGATCAACGGTAATTATAGCGCATAGATGATACATAATCTAACCAAGCCATTGAGTAAAATTAAAATATTTTAAATTGGAATTTGTGTATTATTTATTATCCGAAATAATTTGATATCCGATGTTAACAATTTTGTTATTATAGTAAAATCGTGTTTTGTAATAATTTAGTAATTTAAATATTTTCCACACAATCTTAAGTTTGTTTTTATATGTGGCTTTAATATTGGTAAATAATTTCAAAAAGATTTTAATCCAAAATTTTAATACTACTTTATATTATAGAAATCCATTTATATAAAACATACTTAAATGTAGCGTTTTTATATTGATTAAATATAGCATGATATAATTACTACATCTATATATTACGAAAATAATTTAGATTTTAGTAAAAGAGGTTATAGTATGAAGGTTATCGTTTAGAGACTAGGTACAAATTATATTACGAATAATTAAAGAAATTTACAAAGATGATTTAATGCGTTTCCCAAAGTTAAATTTGTGTTGGGATTTTTGTAAATTATTTTTTCTATACAATTTTTAATGACACTGATATTTTTTACACATATCTTCTAAATACATTTAATAAACCCCTATAATGTCACATTATATCGTTTAAAGTACACTTATATATATATATATATATCTGAATTGATGTCCAAAAATATTATTCAAATTGTTCTAATTTACTTTATAAATTGGCCGCACTATCCACAGTAAATCAATAAAGACATATGTTTCATTTATATTATTGTAACATGATTGAAATTGAAATTGAAATTGAATTTCTATATTTGTTGATCCAGACATGTACTTAGTTTAATATATATATATATATATATACACAAATAAAAGTTATGCTTTTGTTTTCAAGTATAACAGTTTTACACCTGCAAAATTGCGTGCATTCGCTTCTTCCCTATAATCAAAGACAGTATTATAATCTAGAATAGACTTCTTGCTTGTGTCTATACAGAAGGCATATAGACTGAACCCTACGCATAAAAGCCAGTTAAATTTTGTTCTTTTTTCGATAATGCAATTACCGACTTGTCTGTGAATTCCGTATATTGAGTATCTCAATGGTATATAGCTGATATTTCATTTGCAGGACAATAATTGAATACGTATATAGTAAGCGTGAGTATAGTTAAAGTTTAATTTTAAGAATAAAAATTATCCTTATACGAGATCAGTAATTCAGTGTGCTGTTACACTTTTTTTCAAGAGAGGAGAAGAATGAGGGCTCTATGAGATATTATAGGAATAAGTTAGCAAACAACTTAATATGCATACTTTCTGGAGTTTAATGAAACTAAGTCGCAAAGGTAGTTTGATTACCTGACAAACGATGGCCCACTTTTTGGTCCAAAAGATTGACTAAATCGCATAAATAAAGATAAACGACAGGCAGAAATTTCAATCTCCGCAGAGAATATTGCCTTTTGTTTATGTAAAATGATGTTAATAATAATGATAATGATAATGATTTGTAACGGTTTATTATTTATGCAATTCTAGAGGGAGCTTCTACCTATGTCTATATCGCAATGTACTACTTTATATGTTAGTCGCGTGTTTCTTCTGGTTAAAGTATCCAAATTTTACCCCCTAATAAAAGACCCTATGTATTTGCTGAATTTAAATATGAATAAATGAGTATCTTCTAATATTGATTAATACCGGAAGACTTATATTTAATAAGTTAGACAATATGTGTATCTTTATAGATTGACAAGAATGTGATATAATTTTTCCAGAACTGTTATTGAAATATAAACATATTTAAATATGGATTATTATGTCAGTGGTTTGAGACTCAAAACTTAAAATTTGTTCTGTCTGATGGTATTTGTACATATAACTCTTAATTCATATGAGCGACTTGAAATAGCCTACATATTTTTATTATCAAAACCATTCTAATTAATCATAAAAGAGCCAAATTCATATAATTGTGAAGTTTTATCTGTTTAAAAATCCTATTAGAAATTTTTTGTTTCTGCATAAGAGCATTTTAATAGTATTATTTTAATAATTACAGTTTTATTTGATTTCAGACTCACACTCACTATAATCTTAATATTATTTTTTTAAAGTTTTACGACATGGCGTTGACCATTATATTATAAACAAGTTCATTATTACAGAAGAACAATCACCCAACGTAGTAAATATATTTAAACAAGACATCTCAATTCACTATTATTAGCGAATGATTTGCAAGCAGAAAGCTATGTGGGTCATCGGTCATATGTGGGTCATATGTGGGTCATCGGTCATATATATACCCTCTGCAATGCTCTTAAAAAACCCTGATTGCAATAGGCATTACTTAAAAATATGCAACTGTATATGTCATTTTTATTAGCTTATATTTTGTAATATTGTAGTATGTCATTGCTTAAATAATTTATTTATCGAAAAAACATGCTATATAACGTTTTCAAGATTTCTTGTTCATTTTTGTACCTGTAAATATTCTAAGCAGTTGCATACATAATGTTTCATTTGATTACTTTACGAATTAGATGCCGGTCACACGCTTAAAGAATTTTCTCTTTGTAGTATATATATATATATGCACACACCATTACATTATAAAAATCGTCAACATAATCAGTGAATGATGAAAATATGATGAAACCAATAATTAAATAAAACAGGGAATTTTCTTTTCTTTAGACAAAAAATATGAGTAGCCGAAAGACATTGAAAAAAGCGTTACCTATAAAAACAGATATTTAGATATCACATATTATATATATATGTACATATATTTGATAAATCATAGCTACCACTTTCCTGTCAAACTAATTACGAGAGAAATATCTGTGAGCATCAGGGTTAAACAAATCCTTCCCAAATCCGAATTGTGTTTTATGAATTACCTTCCTCTACTCTTCACAATAGCACTACTATTTCAGGCTAATAAATTGAAGTGGTCGAGATACAAATACAGTTTGCTCTAGCTCTATCCTTTCCATATGACTACAAAAAATTCACTCTATAGAACAAAAACGCGGACGGCTGGTATGCAAAAACAAAGCGGTTGGGGCTGTTAAGTTTCCATCGTCTGCCGTAATATATATTGTATAGATATGATATCTTGTCCTAATTCGTTTTGTTTCGTGGAACCACTTGATATAAACTGACCACAGATGTGACTGTTCACGGTTTTTTCTCGAAACATCATTTCCTGTAGTATTTTTCATTTCTATGAAGGCAGGATCGGAATTTAGTATAAATAGAATGAATTTGGATGTATGAAATGTACCTACTAGATACGATAATAAGGAGGAAATAACCACTATTTATTTTTTGACAAGTATATTTGATTGTATTTAAGCTAATGTGACGACAGCATGTTTTTTATTTCTTGAATTTGTTTGTTTGGTATTAGTAAAATTTTGTTCGAATTGATTAATTAATTCAAATAATTTTTTTATGAGCAACAAATACATTTCTATCCTAAAATTTGTCATAATTTTACTTGTATCCTTTTTTAGTAAAAAGTTTGCAACAAGTTACTTAATTTCAAGGATATTTATAATATTTTGTTTTCTATACTATTTATTAAATATCACTAATTAACATATTATAAATATACGTTTTATATGCGATAATGTTATACTATATATATACGTATGCGATACATTTTTAAAAAGTTGTATATACAATAAATATATTTCGGCAGGACAATCATCAAAACAGAACTAAAGTTTGTACAGTGCAATCATATTAGATTTTTAGAAATGTATCTCACTATATTATAGTTATGATATGTTCATTCAATATACACAATTTGATCTAGATGAGATTAAAGACTTTCATTATTTCTGGAAAAAATATATCAAGTTTATAGTGACCGACTGTTATTTATGGTAATCTTAATATGAAATGCCTTAATTACTTATTAATGCTCTGCGCAGAAAAAAAACTTGAATACAAATTATTCTCATCATTAATTTAACAGTAACAAGCATATTATATACAAAAGTTGTAATGTACATATATCAAGTTGGAGCTTTACCGGTGATGTCCACTTAATTAGCACTTCTTTCTAGATATGTGTATGACAGGTTAAATGAAATTCAGCTTGATAATAACAATGCAATCTACAGTCAAAGTTAAATGACTTTACAAAAGCAATTTTGTTACTCGTCATGCTTGGCTAAATATAAGCGTTTTTTGGTTTAAGCAATTGCACTGAGCAGGTATGAATTCTTAATAGAAGTGTTCTTGCTTGTTGCTTTCAAGAGATATGACTGAGCGATATTAAAATATCTCAAGAAAGCCAAAGGCGACGGTTGAAAGAAAATGAATTTTCTTCTTTCAGATGCATTGCGTTTTAAAATTATTTGCGACTGTATTTAATGTTATCTTATAAGACAGTGCATACATAAGAGGCAAATATAAAAACAAAACCTTTCATCTTTTCAGTCCAAAACAAACTTAAGTACTTTGAAATTTAGCGTAAACATTGATTGCTTTTCAGTGCCTAATTGAGTGTGTAAATATAAAATTGCGTTTCCCATTGTCCTCTTTCTTTACAGATATCTTAGCGCTGAGTAAAGGATGGTCCACCGCTAAAAGCTGATCCAACTTCAGTGTCAGTGAAATAAATATTCATAGAAAAATGGTGCAAAATCTTCACCGATGCTTCAAATAAATGGTAATCATAATTGAATGGTTAAAATTAATATACATATATCTCCGTGCTTTGTATTTATTCCTCATTAGATTTCAAGTGCGATATATAACTTTTTTATCCACATATATAATTGAAAATAAGTATAACGTATACATTTTATGACATTAATTTCTGTTGCCATTTCAAATATTATACATATATGTATGTGTATAATAATTAATATAAGTATTACTAATATTGTCTATGGTATAATTTCTCTGCTGAAATGCAATCTTTACAAAAAGTATACAAAAAAATGAATGCCATTTTTTTAACTTTATTAATGAAATATTTATATATAAATTAATTATTTTATTTGTAGTAAATTCTTTCCTGAAATTCTAAAAATCAAAGCAGTCCATCAAATAAATACAAAATTACATCTTAAGATTAAGAGTTATTGAAAATAACAACTTCTTACGTAATAATAACTGCATTTTGTAATTTACAAAGTGTGATTTATTCTCTATTCAAATAGAGACATAATTAAAGCAAACATTCATTTTATTTTAAATTATTTGTTAAATTTTTATTGTTTATTATGTATTAAGTGTATTTATTAGCATATTTTAGCATATTTTCAACATAGTTAACATATCAGATTGAAAAATGGCCTTTTAATTAGATATTTGGCAATAAACATGAATCAATTTAACTTATAAATATTATAGGTATTCCTAAATTCTATTTATGTCAATATTACACTTAGTCAGACTGTTTTCTTTGTTTATTTCCTTATTTCTATCATTTGTATGAATAATTTTAAACGCTATAATGTATTAATTTTATTTCTAGGTATTTATAAAGTTGTTTTAATGGATAAACAATTGTTTTCCTTCAATTTATTGTTATTTTGCAGGTTTTATTGTGCCCCGCAAATTTACACTTGCTTTTATTTTTTGTATGTACTTTATTTTTTAGAATTCTTTTGCATTTGTTTATCAAGCTCAATCCTTGCAAATTCTTTGTTTTTTTAAGACAGGTTTATGTGTATTCTTAAAAAAAAAGTGTAATGTATTAATCTGATGTTGTATATTAATAGACGTCCTATTGTCCTAAATAAAGACACTACAATATTATACTATTAGTATCTATTTTACTAAATTCGATAACTCTTTACTACTTTTTAAAATTTGTTAACTAACAAAATTTGGTCCACCTTCGACATACTATCGACTGTAAATGATTTGATATACATTTATTGGAAATATTTATATTGATTATTTAGCGCAATTTATATTTAACTAAAGTTAATCTGTATTTAAAATTAGTAAATGTGCGTTGATTGATTTCTGGAATTTATTTTTCTGTTTCAGATATTGACAAGACGACAAAACGGAGTTCACAATATTTTTCTATTGCAACTGGACGATAACAATGTTTTATTTTAAAATTCGTCAATGAATTTAATAAGTACTCCCATATATCATACGTTTTTCTTATTATAATAAAACTACCAATTTTTATACTCCTTTGAATAAATCTTTATAATATTTTTATCGAATTCATAATATAATTTTACTTTTTTCAAATGTATTTGTTTTATAATAAATTATCGTTTGATAAACTTTTCCGACATAGATTACACGAGTAGAATATAATGAAAAGCACAAATATATGTGTCGCAAGTATGTAATTTTAAGATATTTAATCATAATGTTGATATTAATAAAAAATATCATAATTTAAAAGTATAACTTAAGTGATATTTTTAGAATAAGTTATTATTTAAAATATAGATTTGCATTATTATATCTGGTTTACATAGTAAAGTTAAAGATTTGAAATATATTTATCACTTTTATTATTAAATTTAGTACTGTAAATTGTCTAATTATTATTTTCAAATTTGATTTGATTATGAACAACTATTTATATTATTAGTTGATTATGAATTGCTATATTACTACTATTACTATACTACTATTATTACTATGCTACTAATTATATATATTACTACCATTATGATGCTATATATAAATCATTATAAAAGATACAGTTTATAAAAATACGATTTGTAGCTAAATACTTTAATAAAAGAAATTTTGCAGGTAATAATTATATTAATTTTAATTTAGTATTATTCAAACTAAAAAGCGCTCTGGAATTGCTGAATAACATATTTTGAAAATGAAAAAAATGCTCATGTAATAAAATCGATGAGCACATTTGAAATCTTATCTAATTATAAATAAATAAAATACGAACTATGGTGTTCTTTGTACATGCAAAACATTGATCTGACTTCTTAAGGCCTGTGCCCACCAAACGCGACGCGACGCGGATATTTTGATATAAAGAAGTGGAAACCTACAAAATATATTCATTTTTGCTTTGGAAGACGAAGACGTCGCATTACTGTTACTTATTAGAAGAAGGCGCAAACATGCAAAGAAGCGAAATATATGGGTTCATCCTACTTTGAAGCTAAGAAAGGAACTGGGTGAATACCATCAACTTATTCAAGAGCTTAGAAATCATTTTTTTTGTAATCATTGTACCTACTATCCATTAGGTAGTTAGATATCCCTATTTATATTAAATTATTGATTTTCGTCGCGCGGCGTCGCAAAAATGTAGAAATATTTCAACTTCGATTTCGTCGCGTTTGGTGGGCACAGGCCTTAAGAAGCAAAGTTTTAACAACTTGGACACTTTGAAATAACATGTGTGGAACATATTGCTTTACCACAGTCATGACAGTTTTTTGAAATTTTTCTATCACGATCCCGTGGACAGAAAATGCAGCGGCGTTGTTTCTTGGCAGATTGTGGCCCATTATCACCGGCGGGAGCGACAGGTGGAGGATTTGGAGGAGCGGGATGGTTATCATTTTCAACTCTGATCAACGATTTGGCAAGATTGATGAAGAAACGCTTCCTTGGTTGTCCACTGTGTCGTTCATATTAAGGGTGAATATGAAGAAACATAACCAGAGCATTGTATGCGGAGATGTTGAGAAAATTCATAAATAACACAACTGGCCATCTGTTGGATGTACGTTTGCAACTATATGTCCGCACAAGTTGGTCCAGTGTATCGACACCATATTTCCCTTGATTGTAATCCAGAATCATTTGTGGTTTATTTTTCTCATCTTCAGCGACTTCGGAATCAGGGTGATTTGTGGACAGTAGGTTCACAGATTTATTCTTTTTTGGAACATATGAGACTATAGTTGCTTTATCATGGAAACCAAAAATATTGGAGTATTGTGGGCGTAAAGGATGGAGCATCATATTCAAAAGAAGTTTGGGTTTGTTCTTCCGAATTGTTCCGTTCATCGTGATTTGGCGTCCCAGCAGTGTCTTTGACAACTCAATTATGCAGATATAAGCACGCCGATATAATGGCAGTCTAAAGATATCATACCTATATTTTCTAATACCTATCGTAAACGTTCATATATAGAAAACTACAAATCTAGGATAAAATTAATTTTCGTTATAAATACGACAAAAGAAATAGAAATTCATTATTTCAAGTACACAGAATTTATGTATATAGGTATGCATAATGGTGTGTGTAGTCTGTGCTTTTATAAACATTAAAATATGGTGCGTGGTGTTATACCACCACGTGGTAAACAACGTAATTTGTTTTCCTAGTATACATATATACTAGTATATATATATTAATTTCATTGAAATATACTCATATACTTTCTGTCTTCTTTTAAAGAAAGGATCATTAAAAAACTACTTAAATTCTGTAGATTAAATTAATGAGCATATTATATTAGTGTTTTGTCTTTGAAAGGTTTATAACTACTCATAAATATCTGTATCAAAAGAAATTATTGCTACTAGATATGTAGCTAATTAGAATTAAATAATTAGTCATTTACAATATTCGGGTAAACAGAGCAATAATTAGTTGATGCAAATGTTGAAGTAAATAAGTCTAATTATCTTCCAAAACATAGGTTACCATTATTTTTCTTCCGCTAAATTTACCTTCCAGCATTATTCATTACATTTTTGTAAATGACTGTGTAAATATACTAAAATAAGCAGTATAAGGATATTTATATTCGTTGTATTTTACATACTCTGTATAATATGTGTAGGTAATGAATTTATAAATTATTAAAATTTACGTCTATATGGCACACTGATGAAGAAAATAAGAGTTTCCAATTTAGTATTTTACTATCCTTATATTTATCAATTTATCTTTTAGTAGTGATTCTGCAATTTAATGTTTATGAATAAATTTATTCTGCAAAGTTATTTTTAAATAATTCAAATTATAAATAATGTTTTTATTTAGTATATTGACAAAAATAGTATAGTATATAAACAAAATATTATTTTTGTAATTTTTGTAATGCTTATGAATAAATTTATTCTGCAATTAATACAAAGTTATTTTTCAAATTATAAATAATGTTTTTATTTTGTATATTGACAAAAATAGTATAGTACATATATTTAAACAAAATATTATTTTTGTAATATTTTTATTGATCAGAAATTCAACATTTATAGAATATTAATTGCCTACATTTTTTATGTGATTATTATTTTCACATTTTTTAAACAAAATTATACACCTATTTGAAATTTTTAGAACAACAGTCTTCTGTTACATATTAAAATTTACATTGTTGGGAACAAAGCAATATAAACTTTTGTTATGTATCTTAAAAAACTATTTTGATCTATTCATAAAGAAATATTATAGCAGACTTTTAATAAGTCTCATTGGGAATATGCAGCTGATAGATATAAAAAATATATGGTTAAATATATCAAGTATATTACTATCTTTACTAGGCTATACATTTGAAATGTTTCGATTTTTTTAATTGTAATAAAATGTAACACTATATTTTGTTGATTAAACCACATTATCGGTTTAGAAATAGATTTATACACGATTTCAGAGCTGTCTTCAAACTATGAAGTTCAAACTTGTTGGAATCTATTTGAACTGCTTCAAGTTTTCTTGAAAGTAACCCTGCATTCTAATGGAAAGCCAGATTGAATTTGGGCACCTTATATGTATATACTACTCCGCTCTAAAATCTACTTATAATTGTGAGCATTTTATTTAAAAAGGTTAGATAAGAAATAAAACAAGAATATTAAAAACTCCCCAATCCATTACAGTTGCACTTTTTCAGATGAAGTAAATTATATTTACAATATTTAAATCGGGTAACGAAGCTATAAATAATAATTGGAAATATTGAAAAACAGATTCAATAATATTAGGAGGAAATCATAAGGCAAGATTTTTTTAGTATAAAGCAAGATTTCATAACGATCTTTCAACAAAGCTACTATGTATGATTAGAGCTGAAGTGTGAATGTTTCAATACCTTTTCTAGAATTTCATCTGTAGCAATTTAAACAATGAAGCTAAATATTTAGTTTATTGTTACTTGAAATATTTGTTGTTAATAGAAATTTGTAGTTTTCAATTATTCTATTTGGAACATTATGAATTTAAATTGAGTATTTTTAATTAATATAATTATTAGGAGAAACAGACATTAGAAACTAATTAATTAAAGTACGAATATTCGGAACGAAATATTTTAACCGATAAATAATATGATTTATTATTTAATAGTAAAATTACATCGAATTTAATGCAAATTAAACTATATAATTTTGATTAAATACATGGAATAAATGTATATATTCATACAACTTTAACATACGTAAGTTGTCTGTAATAAATAATGTATTGCTTGTGATTTACAACTGTTTATCACATAAACAATTTAATTGCTGTGAATCTTAAACACATTTTTGTAAAAGCTTATGGGTAGCTGAATAGTAGTATTAAACTGCACACAGAATCAATAAGAGTCGAAACCTGTGCTATAATTACTTTATAATATACATCAAATTAAAATACTTTTGAGTTCATTAATCACAAAATTCTGAATTTCCACCAATTTCCAATTTCCAACGATCTTTCACTGCACATTTATGGAAACAAATGTAGATATATGTATTCTTGTTCAATTTAATTATCGTCCGCTATAATTTATTTGTTGTACTCTTTAGAATTAACTTTAAGCAGTATTTGGGAAGGTTCGTTTCTAGATCACCCCTCCCCTCAACTGTAACTTAATTTAGCTCATGATGTAAATATGCGCGAGCCTGTAGCAACTACCTACTTGTCTTCTAGCAATGTAAAAATTGATCATTTCATTTAAATTACGCGGGAATTTTAAAGTTTGAGCGCGTCATTTTTACAAATGTATAACGTAATCATAGCTATATATAGAAGTCTGTGAGTGCAATTCATGTTTAAAAGTTCAAGTTTTTTTAAATTTTGTTAATCTTAAGAATTTGTGAGCAAAAATTAACCTGGAATTTCAAAGTTTTTTCTTGACATTCAAAACATGTATCGTCAATTTTTTATAAATTTTTTGAAAATATTAACATTAAAACAAAAAAACTTGCGCGTTAAATTTTAATTTTAACGTCATTTAAAATCATTGGGTGCAAACATTAAGTGGAATTTTTAAATACACAAGTAAAAAAGTGCAATTCGGTCGATTTTTCAAGTAAATGAAATATACAAGCTATACATTCTTATGAAAATTGGTAAATTGGATTCATTTTTCAAGTGTTTAGCATATTCCCTAAACATGTCAAAGAAATTACTAACAGTCTTACACATACTGACGGTAATTTTCAGAGTAGTATATACCTTAACGATCAATAAGAATTATATTTCGTTCTTAGTTTTCATTAAGTGTTTTTTCACTTTTTATTTTCTCACATGATGCCATATGAATGAATTGTCATAGGTATGGCAGAGCTGAAACTATGCACTACCTAGGAAAGGTAACACCCACGTGTAAAAAATATAAACATGATACTTTTTAGATGAGTGAACTACAAGGTCAAGCGTACGTCCACGCATTCTGAGTAAATGTATATTATTACATCTGGTTGATTTTTTTCAATCTCAATCTAATTTATAATCGTGTAGTCATATGCGCTCTCCTATCATTTCTCATATTAACTGTAAGTACTTTCCCTTAAAAAAAACGTAACCAGTAATGTTCTTTGCTCTGTAAACTAAAATTTACTTGCATAATTTCAGATTGATCGAAAAAGCACTCTTGCCAATAAAGTAGTTCAAACTAGATTTCCGGCTCTTATCGAACTATTCAGCTTCCAGCAAACTTTTGTAAATGAATGTTTTAAAAACTGACAGCAGTGAAACAGTTTATGTAGTAAAACACATTTAGATATACACACAATAATTTATATTTTACAAAAAACTTATGTATGTTAAAATTGTATGAATACTTATATTTATTTACTCTTAAAATGTATTTAATACAAATTTTAATACTATATACTTTGTTGACACTGTTATGATAAAGAAGAAGATTTCTATTGGTCTAAATAAAAGTGGTGGTGACAATTTTGGAAATTGATGGTTTGATTTGGGCAACCTTTAAAACAAAAGGCGCTTCCTAACCACACGGGATTTTTATGCTTAGGCATCAAGTAGGGGTAAAGAAGGGAAGCACAATAGATCTTCCTAATTTTTTTATTCGATCTTCTAATAGATACTTTTTAATCTTCTCACTTAGAAACAAAGATGTTGTGCAACATATTCCAATGAAAATGTTCAAAAATAATTCTTATATGTATATTTTATAAGTAAAAATGTGGATTTTAATTTTTTTATAAAAAAAAGTTGTGAACAATAAACATTTGAATAATTTTACACGAATATAATTTACTATTTTAAGATTCATAGACTGATAAATAATTAATGTGCAAAATAATTTTATAACAAAGTTCTTTTAACATATTTAATGGATAAAATATTTGTGTTTATCAAATAAAAAATATATATTGCTAAAAAGGGATGACCAATTTTCAAACATGTCAAAATGATTACCAATAGTCTGCGTGAATAAGTCTCACTAAAATTAATATCAGATAAATACTCTTTCCCGAATATGTACCAAACGGTAGCACATAAAATGTTGCATTTTTCGTATTTTAGAATTAAAAAGCAAGAGCTCTATTCAGATATTTTTTCATAATTCTTTTAAGTCATGCGTAGGACTCACTGTCTAAAAGCATGTTTAGTTCTCAACTGATTTACATGACGTTGTAATTCCTTTGATTCCTTTGTAAATTCCACCAATCGCCCGAAACAATGAGCAATGTGTTTCCTGTAAAGGTCAAATTCAATAACAAAAATGTCACTGAATGCAGACATACCTATTATCTATTACTGATTTATCATATGTTTGTTATCATATGTTATTATATGTTTGACTAATACCTAATGAGATTTGTCTGCTCTGACTGACTATTTTGAAAATTAAATTTGTATTCGTATAAATGTTCTTGAATGAGTTTTAGATAATAGTTTAAAAAACATTTTTTTAATATTTTGTTGGTATATAAAAAATATAAATAAATAACTATGGCCATTCTGACCATTGTCAATAAATAGTCTAGTGTTATTCTAAGATTCAATAAAATATTTTTTTTTAAATAGCATGATTTTTTAGAAATATATATATATATCAAGTACTCAAAGTCTATTACAATGAAATCTTTTGATAAACATTCCTAAATACTATTTAAAAATCAATATTCGCTATCTATTAATAAAATTGGTATCAAATTAAAAATTGTAAAAATAAAGTTTATATTTTGTATTTGGCGTGAATGCCTAAATCAGTGAATCTATGGATATATACTGAAAGTTAAGAATAAAACAAAATAGTAAATTGCGATCCATGAAGTAATATTTTGCTAGTAATTAAATTTATTCATGTATATAAATTTACATGAATATTATTTAATTTCAACAAACATTATTTAATAATGACAGTCAGATACAAAATACTTGTACCTTACAGTTTCAAATTTAATTACTTCTCAATAAGATTGCCTTTTCGATACTTTGAAGTTATCTTTGAACTTCGAGTTATATTTAGGAAAAGCTTTGAAATTTTTTACGTTCTATACAATAAATATTAATTAGAAAATACAACAATAATGCAATAATTTCGCTACAATCCAAGGGTAGCGAAATTAGCGGAAAAAGTTTTTTAATTCCGAAAGCAAGTAAGTAAGTATCTACATAAAATATTTGTAAAGAATTACAGAAATATAAGTAAGTTTAGTAAAAGTATAGTAAGTTTTACAGGAGCCTTCCTCAATTTGGAATCTTTGTTATTTGAAATTATATTTGTTGTTCAAAGTGCGGACCCCCTGAGTATGGGAACGTATCGTTTTTAAATTACTTAGCACAAAATCTTTCCTCAAAGAGTTCAATCAAAAGAATTACTTTTGAAGCCTTATTTTAATGATTTATTGCTACCTAAAATATATATACTAAAATATTAAGCAAACATTAACAGCATACGTTAATTAACATTCAATATAGTACAACATTAATCGCATATGTGATGAGATAGAAAGATTATTTTCATTCTTAAAAAAATGATTATCAAAGTAATATAAAGACACAATTAATTATATCCAACTCAATTAGATTATCACATCCAAATTTGATAAAGTGACTTCATTAAATTTTGGATATATATTTTTAAATTATGTATGATTGAAGGGATAAATAACTAGTTGTTTGCTCATTCATTCATACATAATTTACAAAAAATCAATAATTCGGGATATCAACATTTAATGTATGTGAGAGAACATATATAAAATAGTGGGGGGAGGGGACAAAGCCATGTTGGTTAGATTATCACACAAACATCCAAATTTAATAAAGTGACTTCATTAAATTTGGATATTTTTTTTTAATTATGTATTATTAACTGAACAAACAACTATAGTTATTTATTCATTTATTCATACATAATTTACAAAAAATCAATAATTCGGGATATCAACAGTTACTGAATGTGAGAGAACATATAAAATATTGGGGGAGGGGAAAAGCCATGTTGGGCCCTCTTTTTAATAAGATTGGGGCATCCAAGCTCCCCCACACTTCCACCGACCCTGTGATTTACTCAATTACATAAATTTCTTAATATTATCAACCGCATTTAAAACGCCAATTTAAATTATAATTCTAGTGAATATATAAAATAATCATACATATAACACTACCAAAGGTAGAAATATGTTACGTCGAGATAATAGTAAAATATATTTATCAATAAAAATATACTTATTAAAATTGCTCAATTTTACAAGTATATTTAACATTAAACAATTGATTGTTATGAAAAAGCATGTCAGTTTATATTTATATTATTTGATATTTTTCGATTACAATATTTTTCTATTCTCGTTTTTTTATTAGTTTCAATTAATTTAATCGAATAAGTTACATTCAGAGGAATTTTCGTTATTAGCAAAGGAATTCTTATTGCTGTGATTTATAATAATATATATAATTTATAATATGTATTAAAAACGATTGCACACCTCTTATTAACTTTTAATGCTTTCAATACAACTTTTTAAATATGAAACGAACAATTGACATTTTGACATTAACAATTGACAAACATTTAGAACATGAAGACATGTCCAGTGTCATTCTATTCCGGTATAGAATAATTCAGTATAATGGGACATATAGGTAGTAAAGTAACACGTCTTTCCAATACCAGGGGGCCTTCCGTATTTTTTCCGTAATTTTTAAATGATCCAATCGAGCAATATAATTTAACTAGAAAGCAATATTCCTAACATAATGTTCTACTACTTTTAACGCTGTATTCACTATTTTTCACCTAAAAATGTGGTCACGTGACCGTACCCTAAAAATATGCGTTTTTGTTAAAAATGAGCTAAACATACTTTTTTTAGAAAAAAGGATATATCTCTCGAAATCTACGAAATTCGATTTCGGGTGCTGATTAATTAAATGCAATAATTCACCAACTTACATTAACAAACAATTTCTTGATTAAAATATGAAGAAAAAAAATTAAGTAAAATGATTAAAAAGCTTATTTTTAACTTATTTTCGTCTAAAAAAGTATTTTTGATCATTTTAGCATTGGAATATGTTACAAAACATCTTTGTTTGTGTACATGTTAAGTTACAAAACTACTCTATTTTTAGAAGTTGAACTGCCGTCCCCCGGGATTTAGATGCGCAAAGAGCGCGGTATGGATAAGATTAAATAAATAATTTCTCTAATTAGATTTGTAGCTCAATAATATTAAATAATCTATGTTATTTTATCTCTGAATTATATTTTGTTTTTTATGCACTCTAATCCCAGCAGAATGTTGATGTAACACATTAATGCGATTTTTGTGTATATATGTTAGCAGAAATAGGCATAATTAGGATTTATGCATAATTCCTAGGCATAATCAATAGTAATTAGACAGTTATATATAATGCCAAGAAGTATGCATAATACTAATAATATTAATGTAGTTATAACTTGATATTTGACTTTTCTGTA